>JANFAB010000112.1:0-190649 GCA_024613165.1 Pisolithus albus
CGGTCCCTGTTACAAGTCATTCGACTCCGTCCCTTCCTTTGGTAACTTTGGCCCTTTACCAGATAACCGCAGCCATACCGGGGAACCTCTCTGGCGGAAATTGTGGGAGGTGCGCCACGCGGTCATCATCACCATTCCAACACTGACGCCATCCCTCACAACCCAGCAACACAACTACGGCACACGTCTGACTGGTGCTAGAGCCCCCCTCTCCACATCGGTGGTCTCACCACTCACCGCAGCCCTGATCACCGCTCCAGAAGATACCCCAATGTCCCCTACCCGTTGCTCCCACACCGGTTCCAAGTCGCGTGACGGGTCTGAATACCCTCCTCTTCCCCCCAGTACCTTCCTCAGCCCATCAGGGCACACCGCTCAGCTTCCCACTTCTCCCTGCTCACATCGCCATGCTCCCAGTATCTCACCCTCGGACTCACCCAGTCAGGCACCCTACCTTATCCACGGTCTGTCCCATATACGAGAATTTCCCCACAAGGCCTGAGAAATGGGTCGTAGCATTACAGCACGCTGCCGCTGGGAGATTCCTTGCCACCCCTCGACGTCTGCATTGTGTGGCATGCATATATGCTCTGTCCCAGGTAACGGTTCCACAAACACATATCTCGACTTGAGGGCGCTTAAATGGGCATCGTGTATAGTTGGTATGCCAAGGATTGCCAGCGTCTTACAATGCTGCAGTACCTTCGTCCTCTGAACAAGTTCGCACTGGGCTCGGTAAGTCCATCTTCGTCGTCATTTGCCCGAAATAGTGCAACATCGTCTGGGTGCTTTCGCAGACAGACACCGATGCATATGCAAGGCACCAAGCCAGCGTATCACGAGCGACGTCATGGTATCAGCAAACAAGAACATTTTATGACCCCTTCGAAGATATGACGAGGAAGGCTCATAAACAGATCGAGTGCCCTAGGTGTTGTACGAGAATCTTTGTTCGTGAGTGATCTAGCTGTTTTTGTGCTCCATTCGTGAAGAGTCAACTGCGAAGCTTTTGTGAACGATAACAGCACGGGATACGCAGAAAGTTTTTCTGCGATATGTCCTGTTTCTCGATGTCATGTGAAGATAACGAACAAAACGCTTGCTGTGGCAAAATCTGTTCGGGACCTCAACCAGCATTCGAGCAGACATCACTGCATGGCGTATGTTTTTCTCCAGTGTCGGTCATGCTCTTTGCCAACGGTCAATGATGGGCAGTGGCAGTCTTATCACTTCATCAGGAAGGCGTGACTCTCATCGAGCGTGAACAATCAAGGACCATTCACCACGCTCTCATGTCAAGGAGGACAGCGCAGCAACTCCCGACCCCATTCACCCACTTTCTCTCTCGATGCTGAAGAGCATCACATCGTCACTCAAAGTCTCGCAGCTAGGGTGCAGCAAATCAGACGTCCTAAGTGCCGAGTACACTCGAGACCAAGATACTAAAGTCGAGGTAGTCAGAGGGATTACGTTGAGGCCCAAGGTTGCAGGAGAAGAGGTCGCTTCCATATCCACTCCAACAGTCAACATAGATGACCGCTTGTTTAGTCACTTCGTCCATCATTTAATTTAGTGGTCTGATGTGTAAACCGGAAAGGTCAGTATCATGGATGGGAAAGGCTATGAGCACATTGCTGGCATGACTTCAGTACTAAGACAATGAAATATACGTGGTGCGTGGTAACTTACCTGGAAGAACACAGAGTCGAGCCCTACCATGCATACCTAGTACATGAGAGACACCCATACGCACCGAGATCTGATTACATGCGCTAGTCACATGACCAGCCTCATGTCGGTCGCGCGTAAGTTCAATGCCGTTTGTCCGAGTCGTTTGTCGCTTGCCGCTTGTCGTTTGTTGCTGCCATCATCAGGAAAACGATTAGCCGAGGTAACTGCCTGTAGCAATTCACTGCCGAGCTAGCAGTTTGTAGCGACCTGTAGGGGTTTGTAGCGGGCGGTAACACGTTAGCAGATTTAAAAACACCAGCGATTTCTCTTCAGACATATCTATCACGTACATGAGTTATCAGTTGCTGAGGTAATGATCTTTGAGTCGCGATTATCTGTTTCGTGAGGACAGAATGCGTATCATTGCAAGATCAAAGACTGCTATTGATATCATGCTACAACTACTGGTAACTGAGGATGGCATGGAAAATCTCTTTTCCTGCAAAGCCATTCACATAGAACTCTCGCCCAACCTCCAGACAATTGTCACAGGTCATTTCAGATGGTGCGTGCGCACCAAACTTGGGGACGAGCTGAACGAGCGAATGAACATCGTCCAGGCGTATAATGTCTCCTAGCCGCTGGCCATTGCTTCTCACTCGCCGCTGGACAACGAACATTTCGATTTTGGGAGCGGGCGCAATTACACGTATACCGTCCACCACTGCGAAGTGAACGTTGGAGAAGTTGAAGAATTCGACGTAAAGGAGGACCGGTGATGGAGGGACAGTGATAGGTTGCAGAATTGCTCGAACCTGGGCAACGAGATAACCTGGAAAGCTGTCAGAGTAAATTGTGGTAAGAAGTGTAGGGCATACGTTCGTCCACACGATCCGCTGAAACCACGTCACCACTTTCATGAGAAATTAGGACAGTATGCGCCCGACCCCATGGCATATTGCTGCTTGGGGGGATAGCTTGGATTGTTTGAGGCGGCGACAGCGAGAGGGGATTTTGCGTTGAGCGCTGTTGAATGCGAAACTTGTCCCAAGCGTGAAGGTCAGTGAAGGGGAGGTGACAGTGGGGTGACGATAGACGACGACCGTTGCGGCTCAAGTACGACCTGCCCGAGAAGAAGTCTCCCAATGCAGGTCGCAGATCCTTTATCGAAAGAAAGAGAGCAGTGTCGTCAACCGAAATATTGGGAAAGTGGGGCTTAAGGGTGACGAGAAATGCGGTAGAATTGTCAGAAGAAATATGAGAGTGATCGCGGTCGAAGATAGATGTTTTGGGTGTGACAGAGCTTATACGCTGTTCATCCGGTAGCACATTAGCGATCCAAGTCGATTCCGGGTAGTGCATCTGCATTTGCGTGGCTTCGCGCAACATCTCGTTAATCAGAGGTGCACCTGCTGTCTTGAGTGTGGTGAAGAGCTGAAAAAAGCGCTGCTTTTCCTGTCGGTCGAGAAAACGACAACACTGAAAATGGAAATCACGGCGATTGGAGAGGCGATAAGGAACTTTGACATGGGTGATGTGGCACCTTTCTGTGATGTCGCTACTCCACTGGTAAGGGGCACCCATAGCACGTGTGCTCCGGACGACATGTTGAGCTAACTCCAGCTTCGGGATCTGGAAATGTTGAAGCAGCCCATTCTTCCCCTGACGGCCTCCAGCTGAAATGATACTCCGTTTATAATGATGGAACTCCCGCAACGCTTCCGTGAGCGCATGTAGAGTCTCGTCGTAGTGATAGATGTTCTGTGCAAGAAAGATAAACTCAGTGATTGCGCGGATAGCACAAAGAACATCATCCGGTAATGCTCCTGCAGCAACAACGGGCAGCACCTTTTCAAGTTCTCGATGTTCCCTGCCCGTGCACTGTTTGAGGGTCAATATTCCATTTGGCCAGCTGCGCATCCCAATTCTCGGCTGAAGGAGAGAAAGGCGACGATCGAGTTCTGCGCCCCCGATAATATTGATGACCCACTGTAAGCAGTGGTCAAAGTAGAATTTATGCCACTGATGCAGTGCATCCGGAGTGAGAAAGACGGATGGGCATGCATCCCCCCAATCCGCCCAGAACGGTTCCACAACGCCATTGAGACGCTTTGTTAGGCATACCTTGTGGAATGCAGCAATATCACATGGATCACAGGAAGTACACGCCTCGTGGATAGCTGTAAGAGTGTTCTGGCGAAGACGGGGGGGGTGAGGGTTTGGATCACCAAACTGGTCGGCCGTTGCGACGGAAATCGGAGAGTTCTTCGAAGAAGTGCAGGCTACGAGGAGCTGCTCAGGGTAATCTGCGATCCAGGCGACAAGTGGTGTATGGATTATGCGAAGGTTGCCATTAGGATCAGATAAGACCATACCGTCACGGTTAGCTATCTTCAGGTTCTTCATCACGATCGAAACAGCAAAATGATATACACGAGCGGACAGAACAGCTTGTACGGCAGGCGAAACATTGCGGAACTTCGGAATTGGGAGGTAAGCAGCTAGCGCGAACGAATGAGATGTAGCCTTCATCCGCACAGCAGCATGAATATTAGCCAGTGAAAGTAAGAGGGGATGCATTTCTTTATTGCCAGTGCCGATCGTCAAAGGTGTCTTGTCTGAAGCACCAATGACGCCGACGAATGAATGGCCACTGGGCAATGAATCCTATCACAGGAAGCCTTAGGATCGAAAATGCGCTTGATCCATTAACTCACCTGGATTTCCCATGCACGATCAGCACTCATGAATTCCCCATACACACGCTCCACACCATTCGCCGTTTCCTCAAATTCTCGATATGGACGCATATCCATGCAATGAGCGAATACTGGATTGCTGAAGAGGTGTTCAACAATCTCCAGGCCATCCCGCCAATATAGGATAAGTGGATCTTTGGTTTGATACGATCCCACCTTGATCTCTTGAAAGCGCCAGTGTGGGACTTCGGGCAAAGACTCAATACGCGTGCGTAGGTCCTTGGCAGTGTTGAACGAAACCGGGAAGTCCTTCGTCTATTCAATAGTGAGTAATCACACAGACAGGATAAGCATGCTCACACGTTGTAAACGCAAGTAAGCGTCGATCTCCTTCTGTGCCAACGCACCGCTCGCTAGCCAGTTGGCGAGCTCCCACTCACTTTTCGACGCAAATGGGTAATAGACATTTTCAGTGTCGCGGATGTGCGCAAATTCATCTTGGTCCATGCGTTGAAGGTGATTCAACCCCCCCGCGAGGTACTCCCCTTGGTTAGGATGATACGTTCGTACACGCCGCATTGATGCCAAGGGAGGGTCACTGGCAGGAAGCTCATGGTGGATTTCATCTTCATCGCCGACACCAGGGTCATCGTGATCCCCGTCGTCGAATGGGTCGTTGAAGTTCCCATTCATGTCGACTAGATAATTTAGATATTTACAGGAATACCGCATGGAATCTGCTACATGCTACGTACCGTCACCGGCAGCCTCAATATCATCGACGTAATCATCTCCTATGGGCGGCTCCATAGGTTCCACGTTGGGCAAGGCCTGGACAAGCCACTGTCCGCAAGACCGTGATTGGGACAAATGCTGCACCACAGCACTTCCCGTGGCGAACGGTGTGAAGCAGTGAGGACAATCGAAGCTCGTGTTAGCAGGAGCGGGAAGAGAAATGAAAAAAGGATCTGGGGCATCCATCCAGGTTATCGGAGAGCCCGGACGGTCGGTGATTGAGCAGGACGTGGCGTGGGGTTAGGGTCACAGGCTGTGGCGGGTTAGGGCCACATGCTGTGGCCCACTGCACACTTTCATCAACACTCGTTTAACTGCTGCAAAGATGCGAATGCAGTCATCTGGGGATCATTCGCTTAGCACACCACAATTGGGTCATTCTCCTCCTCCATCGACGCCGCCTAGTCGCTTTACTCTTCCATCGACGCCCCCTTCATCAAAAACAGATATGACCAGCGCTCCACGGGCAAAGCTGGGGGGGACCACGACTCTACGTCATGGTACACCTCCCACCAATGGTTTGAAGCGCCCTCACTTTCAGCTGGCGTTACCATCTGATAGAAACGGCGTTTCTCCGCCGAAAAGGGTCAAGAAACTTATGACGACGGTCAGCAGAATCATTGGAAACAGCTATACATGACCATTGATAGTGATATACAGGCCACAGCCAGTTTATCTGAAGACGTCGAGGAACTTCGCTCCCAGCGCAGGCTGCATATCGCTCGGGCGACCCGGGATGCACTTGCTGCGAGCCTCAGGTATCACCAGCTCCGACTTCGAGAAATTGAATTAATGCGGACAATGGCCATTGACGAATGCGAAGAGGCGGAGGCCCTGCTGAAGGCTGCTGACCGTCAAGTCGGGGAAGTCAAGCATATCCTTAATTGTGAAGGGAGAGGTTTACTTAAAGTCGGTATCAAACTTTTACCAGTAGGCAATGATGACGATGAAGACACCAACTATTCTGGGTCGGCGTGTGCTGGAGGCGAAGGTTCCGCCTCCCCTGCGCCCTCTGTTTCCAACAGTACTTGAGTTCGCTGGTTCTCGTAGTATACGTGTTGTTTGTTTCAGTAGCCCTGTATCAATTTTATGTGTTACTCTGTGTGCCGCATTATGTGTAGAATCTGACTGAACCACTACTTCGCCAACTATCACAACACACGTTGGCCTCATGTCGTCGAACCTCATCAGTGAGTACTATCTCATGATCTGCCATCGCGGCGTCTTCACCGTTCATTGGTAATTTCCGTTCAGGAAGCGTGCCGTTATCACCCGCATTCCACTGCAGGGTATTCTTGCAGTGCCCTCATTTATACCCCCACCAATTCTCTCCAAACCCCAATCACCCAGTTTTTGTTTAGGTATGCCTCCTCGTAGCGTTAATGCAGGTGGTCGTAGCCGTGGTCGTAGCCGTGGTCGCAGTCGCAGTCAACACGCAGCTGAAAGTCCAGCGCAACAACTACCAATGTTTCAACCAACTCCGTACAGCGCAACCGCTGGTATTCCACAAGGCCAAGTTAATCTCCATCAGAGTCGAGTCAATACCGCATCCACATCCTATGGCACAACTGCCGATTTTCTGCAAGGCCAAGCTTATCCTGATCAGAGTCAGGCCGATACCGTGGCTGGTATTCCGCAAGGCCAAGTTAATCTCCATCAAAGTCAAGTCGATACCGCGCCCACATCCTACGGCACAACCGCCGATTTTCTGCAAGGCCAAGCCTATCCTCATCAAAGTCAGGCCGATACTGTGCCCACATCCCACGATCTTTATACCTACGGATCCAGTTTGAGTACGGACAGTGCCCCTCCGACTACTGCCTCTCAAAATATGGGGGAATATTCACAGTCACATCTCGGTTTACCCATGCCCCAGTTACCTCCAGTGCCGCCTCCAGCTTCAAACCCTTCCGACCCTGCAAGCAGACTTCGGGCTGCCGCGGCACTGATACAGGTAACCGTCTACTGTAGTCAAAGATCACGTCGTTCTCACCATTCCTTCCGAAAAGGTCACGGGGAAGGAGGCGGATGTCCTTTCTACTCATCAAAACCGTCGTGGGGCGTCTAGAGCGCCATCGCAGGACCGGCTTCGGGCCTTCGCTAATTCATCTATCTACTCGGTACCTTCACAGCAGACATCATCATTCGGAGCCACATCATCGAGGGTTGTGTCTACGTCGTACAGTGCGAGTCAATGTTCAGTGCGTGACATGGATGGTGCAGATTATGTAGACACCGCACCCAGGCGTCGGGCACCTCGTGGTACGCACAAGAAGAAAATCGATGCGCTGTGCATTGCATGGTACCCCAAAGACGTGCAAGAAGTGCTGAAATATGCACGCCATGCGTTAGTACACGAGATGATTCTCAACACTGGCTGGCTCCATGACCAGAAGGCCCGCACGGCTTGGAACACTGGTCTTCGCGAGAGTTTAATGCAGGCGAATGCAGCTTTTAAGACAAGTAAGTTACTTTCATCTGTTCATCTCTTTGAGAGCCTAATACTATGCTATAGATGTAGAATCTACCAATGAAATTGAGACAGTGGTATGTTTCTTAATTCGTCGATAAATGTAGACTGATGCATGCATAGATTCTGAACGTACTGAGCCTCGTGCGATCGAAGGCCGTGGAGTATGGCGAGACGTATGCTATGCCATTCCTAACGACCGAAGATAACGACCTTCTTGCGGACCCTGCTGCTTATTCAGCCTGGAAGATGAGCAGGTTGGCGGATCTGAAGGATCAAACAAATCCTGCTACGTTTTTCTTGCATGAGCACGACGATAAGGTAAATGTCGCAAAACCACAACTCATAAATCTGACAGGCCCCTAGGGGCAAGTTATCAGATGGTTCGGGAACTCAGCATTTGAAAGGTTCCACCTCAGCTTTTGGTACACGCAAACAGTGTCCCCCGTCAAGTTATTCTCTACTAATTATAGTAAGACCACGCCGACCCCCATGTATGCACTTTCTGCTGTGGCGGTAAGTCCTCCCTTCCATCGACGCAACCGAAGTAACCTGTTTTATTTAGTTAGCTTGTGCTCTTGACCGCGTTGCGACAGGACGAACGCATAATTCCGGCAAAGCTCTCCCGTTCACCGGCTCAGCTTATGGCGCTACATATGATGCATACCACGAAGCTATTTTTCTTACCCTGCAGCATGAGACTATCGGTCCGACGTTCACCAGCCGTCTAGCGTGGCTGAGTGCACAAGGGCTGTGAGTCGTTCGCTTTACCGGTATTGTGCTTTTTAAAACTAATGTTCAATGCCAGGAAAATGCTGTCTAAATATCAGAATCCGTCTTCTTCCCCCAAAAAAGTTGCTCCTGTTTTCATTCCCTCCGCAAGTGACGTAGCGGCCTACGAAGCAAGGCCGGCTCCTGCGTTGTCGCATGACGCTCCATCCACCTCGGCGCCCTTCTTCTCGCACGCTACACCATCATCTACTTACAGTCACGCCATTCAGAATGCTGGTCCCTCGACTGGGGACTATGGATGGAATGAATTTGCTGATGGCTTCTCTGACGAGCCTGGTTATGCATTGTAACTACAACTTCAACTAGCATTCGCTGTACAATGACGATGTAAACATATGAGTACTGTTCAAGCTGCATATGATGATGACAACTTGCAATCTTATCTGCAATTGAAGATGGATGTGATAATTTCCATCTAACCGGTTTATCTAAGGGATATTTTCTCGCTTCACTGGATGGCTGTGACAGATTTGCTACGGACTGCTACGGACTGCTACGGACTGCTACGAGTCAGTACTGTAGCAATCGATTGGTACTGTAAGTACTATTTGTTAACTTAGTCCGCTGTCACTCCTGACTGCTCCGAACCACCAGTGAACTTCCTGATGATCGGTTCATTTGTAGAGCACAAAGGAGGCACGGTGCTCCCGTGACATCGACTGAGATCCCAGTGGAGTCGGGCTATGCTGCCGAGCATGCACCGCTGTCTTGAGGTCGAGTCCGCACCCACCTTCCCTGTGGGAACCGCTGTATGATGGGAGTCATCGTTTTTTCTTGGCACGCATCGCTTGCTAAATGGTACTTCAGAGCGAAACGTGTGTAGATTGTGACAGATTTATCTTGGTAATAGAGCAAGATAAACGTTGATCGTGGAAACAAGGGTAATTACATCTAGTTGCTGATAACTCAGGCCACTTTGCTGATAATACGGCGCCCTCCCGTTTTACATGCACTGTGTCAAAGGTTGTTCTCAGGCTTGCCATCTTTTCCTCGCGAAGCTCACAGCACCTTCCCTCATGCAGTATGTGGATCCAGGCGTTGGCTGTGATGTGTCGGACGCCACCGGCTCAGGTATGTTCTACACCGCTCGATTGCTCTCACTAATGAACTGCGTTCTCCGAGATTTTTTTTTTTTTTTTTTTTTCCTTTGAGCTTTGCCCTCCGACCAGGGAAGGAAATCGTGCCGAGGTGCTTGCGTTCAAATCCACCCAGTATACTCCTCCTGCGCCTGCTCATGACACTGTCGGTGGCCTCATCCAGCCATCCGCTTTCTGTCGATCTTTCCAGGATGCCATTGTTGAACTGCACTTTACGATGTCGCGGGGGGGGGGGGGGGGGGACTGCGAGAGACTCTGTCCGTGGTGGTGAGATGTAGTTGGTCTGCATACTACACCACCCACGGTTCCGTCATCTACTTGCAGAAAGAGACGGATTCCTTTACATATTGGAACAGATGACAGCTCGAGATTGTGTCATGTGCTTGGACACTCGTTTCCTGCCTACGTACTTCGTGAATAGCGTTTCATCTGTCATCTACCAAGCAAGGTTCTTGCAACCTGCGTCGGCACTGCCCAAGTGGCTCTCAAAGAAAGGGCAAAGCGGCAAGAGGAACATGCCTAGAATGTCTGTGTTACTGACCGATGCTGCGGCGACTCTTCAGGGTGGTCTGGTGCGGAGCGGCGGTACTACTGGTGGTGGTGGGCATTGGTGTCTCGAGTTGGGCTACAGGTACCAAGTAGCCAATGTCACAAGTGATGGGGTAGACTCCCGACAGTCGGTAGACACTTGATAGGTGTGCAAAGGGCTGAAGGCCGACGCAGATAGGGGTGGACGATGAATGGGGACAAGTATAGGGGTAGGCGGTGACTTGTAGCGGTGACGAGTGTCGGTGATAGGGGTTACTTCCTGATTAGGTGGTGGCAGCATTAGTAAGCGAGGGAAGCACTCGTAGAAGCCAAGATAGCTGACAGTGGAGCGGTGGTGATGTTTCCGAAGGATGGTAGACCCGTGGTGAGTGGCTAGGGCGATAGGGGAAATGGTAGACTGTGATGGTATTCGGCCCTAGGGAGTATGGACTCCCTACACTGGTATGGGTAGTGTAGAGAAAGAAGGCATCGAATGCAAAAGTAGGAATGGGGGCTGGTATGGGGCGGGGGCAGAGCTGAGCTTTTGTGGCAAGCTGGCGGTCAGCAATATCATTGGCATATGTGTCACCAGATGTGACAGGTGTGTGAGCAGGAATGAATCGAAGTTGGAACTGTGTGGGGGAAGAGGTGGTGATATCATGCAACCAGTGATACAAAAACCTGGCTGGGAGGGCTGACCATGAATGAGGGTAAGGGGGGCCATGCAGGTCAGATCCAAGTGTACGAAGGACGTTCTGATGGTCAGTCAACAAAGTGATGTCAGACACCAGGGAAGGGGCGAGGGCAGAGGCAATAAGCCCATAGAGTTCAGTGTGAACTATGGAAGCACTGCAACCAAAGAAGTCAAGAGATGCTACTGGTGACTGGAGTGAGGCAAAGGCATGTCTTGTAAGAGACACCCATACACTGATACACATTGTCTGATTACATGCACTAGTCACATGACCAACCTCATGTCAGACATTTTGAGCACTAAGTTGTCATTTGTCATTTGTCACCTTGGGCCAGTCTTGTGAGTCAGGCTATGCTGCTGAAGATGTCTTGCTGTCTTTCTCTCAAGTCTTTGTTCTGGCACATACCTTAGTCAGAGGAAGCAAGCTGCTTATCCTGGATTATGGTTACTTGGTAGCAAACTCCATGCACATTCCTCCCAGCCAATGCAGCCAGTATGACTGGCCCTTCCATCTAAAAATGACTCTGCCCAGCCTTGTGGTTCCCCAATGTCTTCCAATCACTGGCACCATTTCTCATCTGTTCCAACTCATTCACCATCAATTTGATGCTTCCATTCATCCTTGACATAACTTTTTGTGGACCATCTTGTGTGATTTTCAAGTCTCTGGCTTCACCTGAGCTGTTCTGACATTCTGCTGTGCATTTCAAGTCATGTTCAAGCTGTCATTGTGGCATGCCAGCCTGATGGAGGTGTCTTTCACCTGCTTGGACCACCTTCATGCACACCCAGTGCCAGCCTGCTCCCCCTCAAGCAGTGCCCTTCATGCATCAGGTATGTCCCACTTCATGTAGCCATTCAATTCATCTGCATGCCCAGCTAGTGTGTTTGGTATGCCCTTGCCATTCTCTTCCTCCTGGCCATGGGCTGTTGGCCATCATAGGGTGCCACCTGGATCATATACAGTAAGTCATGGCTCCTTGGCATTGCTGCCCTGGACATCTGTGATGCCACTAGTACTACTTGCATTTGGGATATCTGCACCTGTACTACCTCCATAGCAATATGACTTGATTTTTATGAGCCTTGGCAGTTTGTCATTCAAGTTCATGGGGCTGCTGCTCATGTGCAGTGCTTGCTCCTCCTCAAGTGGCATTAATCTTGGGGAACTAGGCAAACCATTAATCATGCTTCCATCACACAGTGGTAGGTCTTCATGGGCCATCTTGTTGCTCATGTCAACTCCACTGGCATGCCCTGCTGGCTTGCTGGCTAGCTTGGCCTTCCTACCAACATCCTCAACCTCATCTGGCATCTTCAGGTCATCCCACCCATTTAGCACCTCCATGTGTTCTCTTTCAAGTGGCTTTCCTGCCATTGGGCTGCTCCTACTGCTGCCTCAACTTCCATTGCCAATCAATTCTTCAACTGGCCTCTCAGTAGGGTAGGGTCTCAAAATCTAGTATTTCTCTCTGCTCATGGTGTGTCAAAGTTGAATGACATATTCAGCCTTCAAACCTGGAGGACAAGTTGTAAGAGAATACCTAGTCATCCCTTCATGGCTGCAACTTTGAGTAATTTCCTGCCATTTTCCCACTATGATTCCACTTCTCTTCCCTCTGAATTCTGCAGCTTTCCATATGGTTTTATCCATGAGCCTGCTTCTTCTGTTTGTTTTTGTACACATGTTTTCTCAGGGAAAATCACGATATATCTTGTGGAAACATTCTGTATGTTCCTGCCCAGTAAATTTAAAATATATTGTTTGGTTGTTTTCAAGAGAGAAATATTTGATATTTTGCTTGCTATACTGACTAAGAATATCTTGGTGTTTCATAAATGTTTTTGCAGAAAATGCACAGCATTTCCTTTGGATATTTTAGGGGGAAAAAAAAAACATGATAATTCAATGTTTTGTCAAATGATACTTTGTGAGATACTTGGAGTTTCTTGTGCATGAATAATTGGCTATTATATCTGAAAAAAGGTAATGGAAATGGAAGAAACAAACAGTATATTTCCCTGACTATTCTGTAAAAGAAAATCTAGGAAATTGAGTCAAAATGTTTAGACTGAAGGACATGGATAATATCATCAACTCATGTTTATGGACAGATCAGACAAAGAAAATGAAATATTATTTTAGAGTTTTTCTTTCAATAATATTGATAAAAAAATAGTATCTCTTCCTTCAATTTTTTCACCATGTTTTTCCAAGAAAAATTGTGCAATGCTTGCAGTGGCACCTTCCCAGAAAAAACTGTGTGATTTGCTGCAACAGATCGGACTAGATCTTGGCTACAAGTGCCTAAAATTGCATGTTCTACTCTGATGTTCGGCAATGTTCAACATTTTGTGGCTTCCACAACACCTTTTTCTTAAAACTAAGTGTCTAATCTGCATAAATACACCCTACTCTAGATGACTGAAGTATTAGATTTTATGAATTTGTAGTATTGCTGACTGCGCAAGACGTTTTGCATCTGCTGTCTGTTTTGCATCTGGTGGCAAGCGACAGTAAGCCGACGGTAGACTACTCCATGGTGCTCATTTCGATATATGCATTATGGGGTATCCTACTGTAACGCCTTTGTTGTGCACGTCGATGGTCTGTACATACCAAGGCCAAAGCAACACGATGAAGACACTCGCCCTTTGCACTGGCCCGCTCCACGTCATTCGACAATGTCAAGTCCACAGTGCTGAAGCCAACGACAGCTCATTGTGGACTGGGTCACCGAGTATCGCGGAGACAACCCAAGTTATGTAGACAATCGGGTAATCTTACCACCTGTATACGTCTTAGATACCGAACGGGACAGGAGCAGGAAAGCACTCTCGTCAATCAGAACTGTGAGGCTCCGCTTGAGGCAGTATAACGTAGCAATGTCACTGAAAGAACGGAGTCGACTCCACTGCAAGGGGAGGGTCGAGCATGTGCACGAACTAGAGTATAAGTGACTGAAACTTAGTCTTGATCTGTGTGGTCTCCCGGTACACATTTAACGTACGTCTTCCGGAATGCAACGTTTGACTCTGACTGCATACACCCCTGTTACACGTTTCGCCTTCGACGCAAAAGAAAAAGTACAAAACGACGGAGGCCACGCCAAGTACGAGAGAAGAAAACTCACACGTTCTCTGCCTCCGTGCTGCCCAAGTCGGCTGAAGATCGATGACAGCAGTGATGTTGTCCGAGTATGTTGTCGTGACTCAAGGCGAATACGGTATCCGTTGATCCTTTCAAGATCTGTTTCATGGTGAATACTGCAAAGAAGAATAAAACGGGCATTTGCATAGGTTCTTCGCAGTTTTGGCATCCGTTTCCCCTAAAATCCGTTGGTTGTTGGATGTTAGAACGTCGTAGACATGCTTCATATTCAACTTGGTCCGAGAAGGGATTGAAGAGGGCCTTAGTTACACGAGCAGGTATACACCAAGCATAGACAATCCGTGGGAAGTGCGGAGATTGTCTTACTATCGATCAAGCTGGTCGTCGTCATGCCTAACGCTCCACACAGGAAGTATCATATATCAAGAATCGTAGTCCACGTTTACATGGCTCCTGATCGTATCAAAAAGTTGTTCAGGTTGCTTCCTTTCATGGGCGGCAGTGGTTCTCGTTGCTTTCCCCAGGGCGATGCAAGCGGCCTGACCTCAGATGCCGCAATCGAAGCCGCCGGTGCGGGTATGACTTTTTCTAACCTCAGATACAAAGAAACGCTTAATATCGGAAATCGGCAGCTGGCCATGTGGCGAGTCCGGCTCCCACTGAGGTCGAATTAGCTATCTCCCAAGGTATGCTTGTCGCGTACGAATTCTAAGTTGTTTAATTCCGAGTCGCAGCGACCATGTCCTCTCAACCTGCCTACCGCCTCCATTCCAAGGTGGCTAATGAATACATGAAAAATATCAAGCGCTTCCGGATTTTGGTCATGGGTAGGGCAAATGCAGGTAAAACTACCATCCTCCAAAGGGTTTGCGAATCTACGGATGAGCCGGAGATTCTCGATGGGGAAGGAAACGAGGTATAGTGCTATGGGGTTGGTGATGATACCTGTCTGATTATTTTCAGGTTGACAACGTTGTTGTGCAAGGAACCCTGACGGTAAGTTGGAGTGTAGAGTTACAGAAGGTCTTGCTGAAACTGAGTGTTTCAAGCGTGGATACCATGATATCAAGCATGAGCTCGTGTTCAGGAGCAACCCAGGCTTTGTATTTCATGACTCCTGTGGATTTGAGGCTGGCTCCACAGAGCAGTTTGAACAGATGAAGGAGTTTGTGGTCAACCACGCCACTGTGAAGAGTGTGAATGAACGTGTCCATGCTATCTGGTAAGGAACTTCCAGCTGTGGTTGTGGGCTAACCAAAAGGAAAAAAAAAGGTTTTGTATCCCTATGACAGACTACCATAGGACAATAACTGCTGCTGAGCAAAAATTCTTCAATGAGTGTGATACGAAGCATGGTGAGTACTGGTCATTGGATATGGACCTATGGTTGCTGTGTATAACTGAGCATCTACTTAGTTCCGGTGATGGTGCTGTTGACAAAGTGTGATAGCTTAGAGGTTGATGCCATTCAGGAACTTGAAGATGAAGAAGGCTTTGAAATTGAGGAAGCACAGGAAAAGATTGCAGAAAGGGAAAGGGAGCTACTGGAGAAGTGGCATGCACACATAAAGCATGAGCTTGATAAGTGCAAGTATCCACCTAGAGGATATGTGACACTTCAGAGTGGGTATTTCTTCACTAAGGTGTATTGCTGCTAGAGATTGTTGTTTGCAGAGATGCATCAAGAGAGTGCAGACTGCACTGTTTTGATGCAAAGCACAGCAAATGTCCTGAATGAGGAAGGTTTACAAATGCTTCTTATATCAACACAGCAGTCAAGTATTCTGCTATGTATTGAGTATGCCGTGAGGAAGTAAGTAAGCAATTGCATGTTTGGAGGGTGATACTGATGTTCTGAAGGACATTGAGGGCATGTATGGAGTTATGGCTCAAGGATAGGCTCCAAGTGAATGTGAAAAAGTTTGAATTTGCTTTGCTGGCCTGGTTTCCAAACTGTTTTGTGAGTGGCTAATCCCTTCTAAGAACTAAGAGCTCAGTGATGATTCAACACTATTTTCACTCACACTGATCAACAGTATGTGAGTGTCATTCCACATCAGAAATGCAGACTGGGTCTACTCACATGTGGCCTGTTGGTGGTTTGACAGTATGTAAGTGATTTCATGGCAGGGTTGACTGGACATATACTGAATACCCTCACTTCAACTTTCCATGTTGGTGCAATTACAGTGGGTGAGTGGTTTCATGGCATGTTTACCAGTGTCTCTACTGAATACCATCATATTGGCACCATGACAGGATGTGAGTGATTATGTGCCATGTTTTACTGGATCTCTGCTGAATGCCTTCACTTGTACTCTTCATAATGGTGGTATGACAGCATGTGAGTGATGTCATAGCATGTGAGCTGGATCTCTGCTGAATGGCATTGCTTGCACTCTTTATGTTGGTGACATGTCAGAATGTAAGTAGTTTCATGGCATGTTTTGCTGGATATCTGCTGGATTCTCTCACTTGCATTCTACATGTTGGCACCATGACAGTGGGTGAGTAATTTCATGGCATGTTTGGCTGGGTCTCTGCTGAATGTCCTCACTTGCACTCTTCATGTTGGTAACACCAAAGGGAGTGAGTGATTTCATGGTGTGTTCAGCTGGATCTCTGTTGAATGCCCTACTTCACTCTTTATGTTGGTGCCATGACAGTTTGTGAGTGATTATGTACCATGTTCAGCTGGATTTCTGCTGAATGTCCTCACTTGCTCTCTCCATGTTGGTGCCATCACAGGGAGTGAGTGATTTCATGGAATGTTTGGCAGGTCTCTGCTGAATCCCCCATTTGCATTCTTTGTGTTGGTGACATGACAGAATGTGAGCAATTCATGCCATGTTTAACTGGATCTCTGCTGAATTCCCTCACTTGCACTTGTCATGTTGGCACCAAGACAGTGGGTGAGTGATTTAATGGCATGTGTAAATGGATCTCTGCTGAATTCCATCACTCACTGTTCATGTTGGTGTCATGACAGAGTGTGAGTGATCTCATGGTACATTTTGCTGGATCTCTGCTGAATGCCCTCACTTGCACTTTTAATGTTGGTGGCATGACAGGATGTGAGTGATTTCATGACATGTTTAGCTGGATATCTGCTGAGCACCCTCTTCATGTTTGTCATGACAGGGAGTGAGTGGTTTCATGGTGTATTTGGCTGTGTATCTGTTGAATGTGCTCTTCATATTAATGCTATGACAGCCAGTGGGTCATTCCATCACATGTTTAACTAATTCCCTGCTGAATGTCTTCACTTTCACTGGTCTCATGACAGGGAGTGAGTGGTCTCATGGTGCATTTGGCTGGACATCTTTGAATACCCTCACTTGCACTCTTCATATTGGTGCTATGACAGCCAGTGAGTCATTCCATGACATGTTGAAGCACTTCTCTGCTGAGGGCCTTACTTGCACTCTCTTTACTATATTGATGATATACCAGAATGTGAGTGAGCTTCAGAAAACTGTGGATGCCTCCTGCTTACTCTTGTATTCTCCTTATTTACAGCTTGTGAGTGGTCCTGGCATGCCACCTTAGATGTCTGCTTACTTTGATGCCCTTGCCCCAAAAAATTGTATAACAGGCAGTGTGTCATTCCATGGCTTATTTAGTGCACAATCTGCTAACCACTGTCCATGGTGCCCTTGATTTTACTTTTCCTTTGACAGGAGGTGGGCCAAAGTTGCTATTCTCCATGCAGTATCCATATTTCTCATGTGTGTTATCAAAACTTTTAGCTTGTAAGTGTTGGGTTACTCTCTCCCCTTTATCCAAGACAAACACTTTTGGTCATAGCCCTACTTTGATGTGGATGTTGCCATCCCAATGCCACCTCTACCTAGTGAGGTTACTTTGTTGGGGACATTCCCAACTGTCCAGTCAATAGCTGAACATGCCATTGGTAACAATTCTCCATCATCTGCTGAACATCCACTCACTCTTTTAGGATGCTTACTTGTTGCTGAGTATTCCTACTTTCTAATGCAGTGTGGGAATCATGCATGGAATGAAGTTTTGCCATTGGCTGTAGAGGAATATGAAAGCTCCAACATACAGCTTGGCATTTCCAACACCATTCAGGCAATTTTTCATGATTATGATAGTGATATGGATGGCTTGTGTGAAGGTGTTATTAAAGTTGTTGTTGAGAAGCGCATGTGTAAGTGGTTATTTTAATTATTTGTGTAGCATTTATGCTGAGATGTTTTTAGCAAACAAGCTCTTGATGAAGCGAGGTTCCTGTTGGTAGTAAGAGACTTCTCAGAAGAATTTTTCATGAAGTGGCCACAATCTGCCTGGAATACATCACGATATAGGCAGCAGGAGAAACGCTTGTCTTGATGTTGAGAAAGTAGGTTATCTATGTGTCTGGGCGGTCAGTCAGTAGATGGGCAGGTGAAAAATCCTTACAGTACAGATGGATGATGCTTCGAACCATCTGGGCTACAGATTAGGTATGGACACGTGATCTGTCCTGATTCTGTACATTGAGAAAATTCCCAAGGCTCATCAGTAAATTCGCACGTTACTTTTTTCCACTTTTGGAACTTTTTCGAGTTCAAAAGTAAAAAAAGCAGCCACTTTTTAAAGTAATGTTGTCACTTTAAATAGTAGATCTCTCACTCGAAAAAGGAGAAAAAGCAGAGCTTTCCAGGCTTTTCCTACTTTTCGTCACACTTTCCTTGCTCTGAAAAGCATTAAATGACAATAATAAAGTTGCATACCAGTATCTCGACCAAAGCTGTACAAATCTAGTACTACTGACATACCAAAAAGCGAAAGGTCTGGTGTGGAAATGAATGGGATAGGAGAGGGGAAGGCTGCCGAATGATAACTGCTGATGCAATCAACACGAAACTGTTGGGAACAGTAGGGGGGATTGTGAGGCATATGCAGAACAAGAAACTGAGTGGATATGCACATCCAGCCCTAAGATACAAGCAAAACTACCCAGAAACACCTCTCTCTGACAAAATTCGAATATCTCCACAATGGCTGGACCAAGTGCGACAAGAGTTACACTGTTCAAGAGTGTCAAGTTCGGGCCTCACTCCGAGGGTTCTCAGGGGAAAAAGGGTCCCAAAAGGGTACTAGAAGTTCGACCAACATCGGAGATTGAAAGTCCGACACTAGTCCGATTGGTAGGTGTCGAGGTAGAGGCCTTCCGAAGGAGGCCGACGAAGTTCTGACTAGCAGAGCGGAGCAGGGGATGGCCGAAAGGGCTGACAGAGGTTCCGACTAGCGGAGCGGAGCAGAGGTCGGAGGAGGGCGTTGAAGAGATGGTTAATGGAGACCTAGGGGGATTACCTGAGGTCTCCTGGGGTGACGAGAGAGGTCAGTTCGACCTGAGGAGGCTAGGAGTTGCCTGGTACAGAGTCAGGGAGGGGAGAGAAAGAGAGAAAACGCGCCCTAGAGGTTCCAATAGGTCGAGATAACGTCTAATGAGAGTCTGATAGAGGAGAAATGAAAATCCGAGGCTTCCGGCCTTCGAATTCCGTCCTATTTCGTCTGTGGTAACTCGTCTTGTTATTTTTCTAAGTATGTACAACATGCTCTAGGTGCGAGTCTGGCTTACATAATCCAAAACTCGCACAAATACTAAGTAAAAAAAAGGTAAAGTAAAGATAAAAAACTAAAAACTAAAGTAGAAACAATGAAATAATGAAAATCACCTACTAGGGAGATTACTCTCCCTACAGCGTCGGGTTCAGCTCGTGCACTGCCCCCTTGTACAAGCTCGGCCCTCGTATTTCGGAGGCGGTGTGGGCAACTCTTCTTGTGAGAGCGCAAAGGGAAAGGGGGAAAGCTGTAGGCTAGGCCTAGGCTCGTCCCGAGGGGTCGTGAGTCGGAAAGGAAGTGGGGGAGTGACTAGGCGGCGAAAGGGGAGGTTTCCCTGCATTGGAAGGGTACTGGCGGGGTAGAACTCGAACTGCCGCCGCAGAAAGGCGGGAGGGGATTAGTTGTGGTGGTTGGATAGTCGGAGGGGCTCAGAACTCGATAGGCGGCGATATAGGACGCTTGTAGACTGTTGGAGCACTCGTAGACTTGGAAGGACGACTCTGAAGGCAGCAGAAAAATTTTATAACTCGAAGCGGTCGCAAGTATGGCGGTAGAACTCGGTGGGGAACTCTGGGGACGCAAAGGGGGCTCGAAAGACTCGAAGATACGCAAGAAAACAGCTCTGGGGACTCAAAGGGACTCTCAGACACACAGATGGTGACCCAGAAAAAGTGGGTATATTTTTTCTAAGTACAGCGGTGTTTTGTATCGTAGAGGAGGCTGTCACAAAGGAATATTTCGGCGAATTTCGGAGGTGTCATATGTCAGGAAAATTTTGAAGGAAAAAGCGCCGATGTAAGGCACTACAGGTTGTAGGTATGAAAGATAGGTGAAAGAAGGCAAGGAAAAGCGGAAAGAAAGGGCAAAGCGGCGAGTGGGGACGTGCCTAAAGCCTCTGGACTACTGGCCGACGCTGCGGCGACCCTTTGGGGCGGTCTGGTGCGGGGCGGCGGTACTACTGGCGGCGGCTTGTGTCGGTGTCTCGAATAGGACCAATAGATGCCGAGTAGCCGACGTCACAAGTGACAGAGCGGACTGCCGACGGTCGGTAGACACTTGATAGGCACATGAAGGGCCGAAGGCCGACGCAGATAGGGGGCGGACGATGGTTAGGGGTCGAGGACAGGGGCTAGCGGTGACTTGTAGCGGTGATGGGTGTCGGTGACAGGGGTTACTTCCCGAATAGGTGGCGGCGGCGTTAGTAAGCGAGGGAAGCGCTCGTGGTAGCCGAGATAACCGAGAGTGGAGCGGCAGTGATGATTTCGAAGGACGGTAGACCCGTGGTGAGTGGCTAGGGCGAAAGGAGGAATGGTAGACTGTGATGGTATTCGGCCCTAGGGAGTATGGACTCCCTACACCTCCCGGGGTCTTCGAATACTGACCGTCCTCGGTCAGGGGTGCTCGGTGACATGGATCGGTGACGAGATTCCGTTGACAGGTGGCTGTGCTCGGAACAATGGCAAGCGGGATGGGGACCTCGGTCACGTGCTGTGGCAAAAATGCTTCCGCGTCAACAAAGGGTTGCCAAACATACCAAACAAGTCGCCGCCACTTCGTCTTTTCTTTCTCCAAGTCCCTTCACCACCGCTACTCGCCGCAACTTCGAACTCGACATGTCCCCTCCCACGTCTCAGCCTACCACACCCAAGAAATCCAAGTCGAAGAAGCCGAGACATCTCTCGCCCGACGCCGCGCGTGCTCTGGTCCCAAAGATGTGGGCCAAGAACATGGGGAAGTTGGCCGCGCTGATGAAGGAGATCCCGGATGAAGCGGCCATGGAAGACGAAGCGCGGGAGTGGATGGACGAGTACTATCGTATATCGGTGAGTCGTTAACGTGCGCCCGAGGTGTCTCAGCTGTAGCCAGAAGAGCAGGACAACATCGAAGGGCTGCGGCAGTTTGCCCACCACCATAGCACCGAAGTGCCCGAGTACCCTGAAGAGACCGAAGAAGCCCTCGGGTCCGCGTTTTTAGCTCTGGTACCCCTCAGGGACCGGTTCCCTCATCGAGCAATGAAGCCGAAGGCGCAGCCCATCCAAGTGGGATCTAGCACCTCGCAGGTAGGCGGTGAGACAAGGCGGTCTCGGCGGCAGTTAGAGAAGGCAGCTGCCATGGGGAACGAGGGTAGCCAGGTATGTATCTCCCTTTCACTCGTTTTACTTGCACGCTCTAACGACTTCTCGTGACTTAGGAACAGCCTGTAAGTGGGGGCGGCGATAATATCGATCTAGACGCCATGGGTGAGGAAGAAGTCACTGTGCCGGTCCCAGGTCAAACAGAGCCCGTCGGCGAGGTTTCCCAGAGGTCGGGTGAACCTCAAGAGGTGGCGGTCCCTGCTACGCAGGTCGACTCGGAGGCGTGTGGGCGGTGCAAGACTCGGGGGATCTGCTGCGAGTGGAAAGAGGGCGCTCCTGGGGCGGCGTGTGTTGCCTGCCATGTGGGGAAGAAAAGGTGTGACAAGGCTAGCAAGGCCAGCAAGAAGGTGAGTTCCTCAACACTTCGGCATACACAAGGTGACCAAGGGACGTAGCGGAAGAACACCGACACCCCAGCCCCGTCGGCCTCGATCAGCAAAAAGGCCAAGACTTCGGCGGCGCCTCCAGACGCTCCCTCATCGTCGGCACTCCCCAATGCTCCCTCCTCGTCGGCACTCCCCAAACCTAGGATCCGCATCAAGGCCCAAGCGGCAAGTCAGTCGGTCCCTCATCGAGCGCCCGGTCCTCCCCCTCTTACACCATCGGTATCCCATCTCCCCCTCTTCCTTCCCTCTAGTGCGGGTAACACTCCTACCCCCGACTCTCCTCGAATCGAAGAACGCCTTGTAGGTGAGCCTGGAGAGACCGGTGCTGGTACTGGCGGCGTGACGGTCGAAGCAGTGAAGAGTTCGGAAGACGCTGGACGTGGAGACTCGGTCGAAGTCGATGGTCCATGGGAGGACAACCAGAACGAAGAAGGGGGTTTCGGTCGAGCCCCCAGTGTTCCAGGTGCTCGGTGGACTCCGTATGGCGGCCCTCAAGAGGCACTGGCGCAGTACGACACGCGGCTGGTGGCACTCAAAGGTACGATCGAGTGGTCTGGGGCTATCATAGCCGATCTCCACGCGGGGCTGGGTCAGTTGAACGTGGTCCATCAGCGGGCTAGAAGGGACCTTCGGAGGCTCGAGGAGTGGCGGCGGGACAACTTCGGGGCGCGCCAGTGACCTTTAGAATTTTTTTTTTTTTTTTTTTTTTTTTGTAAGAGTCTCGTAGTCTCTTGTATCGGTGGGGGTCGAATGCAGTCGTCCGAGTCTGTGTTCTGTCGAGGTGGGGCGGTCTAAGTAAGGTAAGGCTAAGGTAACGAAGGCGGCGGGAGCGGGTAAGTACAGAGTCTATAAAATGCACAGCGGTGAGTTTTGAAATTGAACGAAGTAAGGTAAGAGAGAGGAATCAGAGGAGAAACTTTTCTTTATTTTTCTTTTCGATATTCTGTGTCGGCGGCGGTTTTTTCTTTTATGTGTAAGTAAGAAGAGTGGTGAGTATAGGTACGAGGATAGAGAAAGGAAACTAAGTGGCGGTCTTCGGTTCTATGGTCTTTTCGAGTTGTAGGTTTGTTTTTGGAGTTTTTCGTATGTACGGAGAGTCTGTAAAGGGTATTCGAGAGATAAAAGAAACAGAAAAAAAGGAAACGGAACAGAAGGGTATGTTACTCATCTGACTCATCCCTAAGGACGCCAGTGAGGTCTGGGTCGGGAAGGGAGACGTCTTCGAGTCGGTCGAGGGCGGCGTTGTCGAGGCCCACTAGTTGGGTGACCTCGATGCGAGATTTGTTGCGGGGGAAATAGGGGAATAATCGGAAGGCGGCGAAGCGAAACTTTGATACAGCGCCATCGAGCTCTGCTAGGAGATACGAGCCGCCCTTGGTCCGACGCACTACTACCATAGGACCTAGGTAGCGCGGCTTAGTCTTGCGGTCGAGTTCCTTCTCGATACGGGAGTTGCGGACGAGTACGAGAGCTCCTGGCTCGAAGTCGAAGTCATGTATAGTCTTTTCGAAGCGGGCCGCGAAGTCTTTGGCCGACGCAAAGCGGGCTTTGAGGACTCGGTCATGTATGGCGGCGAGGTCGTCGGGCCGCTTCTGTAGTTGTCGGGCTCGGTTGGCTATAAGGTCGGTGGTGGAATATGCGTCGGCCTCGAAGGGGGCTAAGAAGGTGGCTTCGGCGAGGTCGAAGGGAAGTCTAGGGTGGACACCGTGAGCCATATAGTATGGGGAGAGACCCGTAGCTTTGTGGACGGTGACCCTTTCTGCCCAGAACACCGTCGGCGCTACATCTGACCACTTAGATGCCTCTCCCTCACAACTCTTGACCATCGCTTCTCTGACATCGAAGTGCCGCCGCTCGACAATACCATTTGCTTGTGAGTTATAAGGGGAGATGCGAATATGTCGGATACCGTAAGTTTTCGAAAGCCAGTCGAGAGCCAGCACATAGGGGGCACCGTTGTCGGTGACTATTTCGCCCACCGCCCCCCATCGGCATAGGATCTGCTCGAATAAGAACTTGCCGACCGACTTGCCGGTTTCGGAGCGGAGCATGGCCCACTCGGGGTAGCTAGTTAGAGAGCAGCGGGCCTGAGTGACGTAGCGGTACCCGTTTGACTTCGGCATGATGAAGGTGTCGACATAGGCTTTGTAGAACAATGGCTCGGGAATGGCGACGACAGGGGGAATGTGGACTCGATCGAGGCGGCGGATCTGGCATTCGTGGCACGTCCTGATGTACCAGCGAACATCCTGCTCTAGCATAGGCCACCAGAATCGCGTCAGTAGGCGCATACGAGTAGAGAAGATACCCTTATGGCCCAGCTCATCGTGGGCCTGGCGGATGATGATAAGCCGCTTGTGGCGGCGGACCACTAGCTGATGGCGGCCTTGGGGTTCCTTCCTCCACAGTTCTCCTCCCTTTACGAAGTATCGGGAAGCGAGCTGCACCAGACTTTCTATGTCCTTCTCCTCTAATCCATCTGGCGGCTTCTTCGTCTCCAAGAACTCTCTCACCACTTCTAACCTCTCATCTCTCAGCCTTGCCTTGTCGGTTCGTGGTATTTCGGTGTCTGCGGTGTCGGGCGGCGATTCAGCGGCGGTGAACACGGCTACGTCCTGGGGTACGTCGGCATATGAGTAGTATTCTGTCGGCGGTATATCTGGGGGACGTAGAAGGTGAGTCTTGGGCTCCCGACGATTCACGAGATCGATGGCAAAGGCTCCACACTCATCTACCCAATCCTCGTATTCCTCTTCGTCTACCTCCGGATCTTCTTCGGCCTTCGGTCTCCTAGACAGCCCATCAGGGGCGGCATGCTTGGCGGCGGGTACGTGGACTAGTTTGAAGTCGAAGAGAAGGATACCGGCGATCCACCGATTGATGGTCGCATTAGGCTGAAGGTCAGGATTGTTTATCATACCCTTAATATACCTGGCATCCACTTCGACGACTAAGTTTCGTACGCCGAAAATGTATAGCCGCACGTCGTGTAGAGCTCGAAAGAGACCGAATAGTTCAAGCTTGGCTTGGCTATAGCGCCGCTCTCGGTCGTTGAGAGTAATAGAGCCGAATCGGGCGGGGAATCGTTTGCCGCCCTGGTCCTCTTGCATAAGGATGTAGCCGACGGCGATGTTGGAAGTGTCAACGGCAAGGATGACAGGACAGTCTGAATTGTAGTCGATCAACCGAAGGGCGGGGGATGAAACGATGGCGGTCTTTAGGTACTCCATTGCCGCTCGGTGCTCGTCGGTGAACTCGAAGGGGACGTCTTTCTTGGTCAGTTCTACAAGCGGTCGGGCGTGCTTAGCGAAGTCTTTGATGAAAATGCGGCAATATGAGCATAGACCTAAGAAGCCCCTGACTTCAGTGACGTTAGTGCAGTAGGGCCAGTCTTTAATTTTCTGTACTTTAGTCTCGTCGGGGATCCTTCCCTCATACGAAACCTTGTGGCCGACGACCACTATAGACGGGGCGGCGATGACGCACTTCTTGGCGGAGACTGTGGCACCTGCATGTCAGAGGCGGTGAAGGACGCGGTTGGTGTTTTGTAAGTGTTCCCAGATGAACCGACGTATGCCGCCATTCTGCGGGATCGTTTCATAGGTGCCGTCGGCGAGTTGATAGCGTGATTTCGGCCCTTTGATAGGACAGTCGTCGATGAAGGGGATGGTAACTTCAGGTATCTCGTCTTTAAGGATCCAGCAGACGTCTCCATGGAAGATCTGGACGGCGTTAGTATACCCCATAGGGAGTTTCGTGAGACGGAGAGTGCCTATAGGGGTCTGGAAGGTGGTTAAGTCGCGGTAATCATCGTGGATGGTGCGGTGGTCGTAGCCGACCATCAGATCTAGGATTCCATAGACAGAATGGCAGGCAAATGCTTCTGCAATTGAGTCGACGAAGGGGGGGACCGCTGAATCCTGGATAGAGACGGCATTTAGCGGCTGCAGGTCGTGTACGAGGCGCAATGATTTCCCGTCTTTCTTGACGATGCAGAACCACTTGGAGCGGTAGGATGAGGTGGAAGGCTCGTAGACACCGGCGGCGATCTTTTCTTTAATAATCTGGACTACGTCTCGAAAGATAGCTGGCGGGATAGGGATGTTTCGTTCGACCCAAGGTTTGTGGGGTAGGGTTGGGATCTTCAGCGGCGGGAACATGTCTTCGCGGAAGGTCCCCCGCTCAGCGGTCTCCCAGGCGAAGGCGGCCTCGTGGGTGCGAACTAGCCATCGGACGAGATCAAGTTCTGCGGGCCAGAGGAACTTGGCGGGATCGAGATCGAGCTCTTCCGCCCTCGCCGCCGTGAATCTAGAGCCTGGAACGAATGGAGGGGGGTGGTATGGTAGTACAGGTAGATCTGCGAGAGGGTCACCGACCTCCCGGCGGTCAACCCGAAACTCGACGGGCATCGCGGTCGGGATAGGCCGAACCTTCTTCGCTACAGGCTTGTATTTTAAAACATGGTAAACTGGGTCAAATTCGAAGGTGGATCGAAGTGCAGAAAGTGTCAGCGGCGAAAGGGTAGTACCAGTAGAAAACAAGAAGGGATCTTTGGGAGAAACGAAGCTAGCATCGAAAGGATCAAGGGAAGGCGTACTAGAAGCGGTATAGTCGAGAAGATATGCAGCGGCGGCGCTTTCTTTAGAGTCTGTGGAACAAGGCAAGGTAAAATCTGGCGGCGAAGAAGGGGGGTCTGAAACATAAAGGGAACACACGGATACTACTTCTTCCTGGTCTCCTCGCCCTCTTGGCGAGTCCTTGACCGTCATTAAAAACCCTGGTCGGCTCCTTCTAGGTGGCGGCGGTACTCTTGGCGGGAGAAGTACTCGGCTTCGTCTTCAGAGTTGACAAAGCGGGGCTGGTGATGCAAGCGGTGGCGAGGTCGAGTCGGTATGAGTAACTGCCGCCCCGTATTGGGGTCGCGAATTTCGAGGGATTGTTCACCGTCTGGGAAGTCTCGAAGGATACTGCTGAGTAGACAGAAGAATGGGCGGCCTAACAAGAGGTCGAAGGGAGCTCTGTCGACGACTTGGATCTGGAGGTGTGCCTCTACAGGACCGATGCGGAGGGACGCGTTCTCGATGACACCTAGGGTGCTCTCTTTAGACTGGTTAGCCGCCTCTAAGGTCATACGCATGTCAGAACATAGGGGAGCGCCCAAGGCCTCCCACAACTCGCGCCTAAGGGCTACTACCTGACAACCACTGTCGAGGATACACTCAACTCGAAGCTTGTCCATGAGTATCCCGTCGACCGCCCTGAGGGGAGCGGTGGCTAAGCCGACGCATTTGCCTTCGGTGTCCCTGACGAGGTACTGTTCATAAGATGCCCAGGTCGACGAGGACGAGGTTTCGGACGCGGTCTCGAGGCTCCCGATGGCGATCTTCTTCGTCATGGCCATCTCCTTGATTTGCTTCCTAATTTCGGGGCTGACAGCGAGGAGATCCTGTGTGGAGACTTCAATCTTAGCCCCTAAGACTTGGGACACAAGCCGCTTGGTGGCGGCGGCCTCGTCAAAGCCGCTCTGGTAGCGAAACTGGGGAGTGGTGTTAGTCTGCGGCTTCGGGTTAGAAGTTTCGGCGGCGTTGGTTCTAGGCTGTGGCATGGACGAAACGGCGTTGTCGGTCTGTGGGGGTTGGTTCTTAGAGGACGAAGCCGATGGTTGGTTGTTGACTGGGGCAGGGCTAGATGCGGCGGCATTGCGGGGGCAGCGGACCGGTATCTCTACTCCATCGAAGCGGGCAGGTTTCTTTCTCTTGATGGCGTTTTTGACCTCCTCGACTTGAGCATAAGCTCTAGCAAGGGCTCGTTTGTCTTCTTCGTCAGCGTTGTCTTCTATCTCCTGGTCTACGAGGTACGACGAAGGGTGCACTTCAACTTGAAATTCGGCGGAGTCTCCAGAGCCGAAAAACATGGTGTTGACGAGGTGCGGCGGCGTGTCACGCCCTCTTGACGACGAGACGGCGGCAGGGGACTGAATGGAGACTAGGTTGGCCGACGCCATGATAGACTCCCTGAGAGCTAAGAAGTTGTCGATCTTTTCCTTGAAGTTCCTTCCTGCGGCCGACCTAGGAATGTCAGAGCCGTCCTTCATAAACACTTTACCGCCAATCAGCACGCATTTGCCTTGGCGGACGTACTCCTGGCACAGTTCGCACTCGGCGGTCCTGTGACCATCGGTGCCGCCGCAGAAGAAGCATCGTGGGTCGAAAGGGCGGCGGTATTGTGGGTCTTGGGGCTGCGTCTGACGGGCCGCTGGCGGCTGGTCGGCGGTCTGCACGTACTCTCGTTTAAGGATTGTCGGCGGGGCGGAGGGCTGGGAATAAGACTCTGGGAATAGGGCCGAACTGTCGACTTGGGCTACGTTCCGACGAGCGCCGCTCAGAAGATAGGTCGCTTGTTTGTAGATCTCGTCGAAGGGCCAGGGCTCGTCGACGTCGTGGTCGAGATCTTTGAGTTGGAGGCGGGTGGCTAGAGAGTTGCGGAATCTGGGCGGGAATCCTTCTAAGAACTTCTTGTTGATGACATCTTCGGTGAGCTTTTTCTTCTTGTTGATCAGGGCGACGATGCGGCGGAACTCCCGAACATATTTGCCGAGGTCCTCAAGGGACGACATGGGCTTTTGGACTTGGTGATGGAGGAGGGTTTCGAGGTCGGCTTTGGTGTACTGGCGGCCTTGCACGTCGGCGCCCGGATACAAGCTCAAAACCTCCGCTATGAAGTTATCCCAGTCTCCTGTTCTTATTGCGTCTAGTGAGGACCATAGCTCCGACTCGTTGCGGTCGGCATATCGGATGGCCCATTTGATTTTCTGTTTTTCGTCAGTAATACCTGCGTCGGTGCAGATTTGGTCGACGTCCTCGAAGTAAGCGCAGATATCTTCGGTTTTGCCTGAGAACTTGGGGGCTTTGTTAGAACCCCGAAGCGGCATCTCTCGGTGGGCAGGGGCGGACATGGTGTGTGGTATCGTAGAAGATAGGGGTAGAGTGGGATTTTGGGCTGGAATCTGTGATGGAGTCGGTATACGCGGCAGGATTCGAATAAGCGGCGGTGAAGCGGTGCGGGATACGGAGGTGGACTCTGTTGGTATCAGGAGCTGTTCGGCGGCGAATGCTGAGGCTGAAGGGGACGGTGTAGACGAGAGCTCTGTGAGGGGAGATAACTCTTGGCGGTCTGGCGGCGGAACGAATGGTTCGTCGATATCAAAGCCGCCTGGGATGTCAAGGAACGATGGCGATGGCGGATCTGGTACGGGAAGGGATTCTTCAAGGTGTAACTCGGTATCTGATGAATGAAGCTCTGAAATCTCTCTGTTATCAGTAGACGGCACAAATAAATCAGAAGACGAGATAGAAAGGCGGCGGAAGGGCTCTAGGAGCTCTTCGAGTTCAGTTCTTTGATGAGTAGGCCGGAGAGATCTCCTTTCCAGATCTGAAGACCCCTCGCGGTGGGCTCCAAAACGATGTGGGCAACTCTTCTTGTGAGAGCGCAAAGGGAAAGGGGGAAAGCTGTAGGCTAGGCCTAGGCTCGTCCCGAGGGGTCGTGAGTCGGAAAGGAAGTGGGGGAGTGACTAGGCGGCGAAAGGGGAGGTTTCCCTGCATTGGAAGGGTACTGGCGGGGTAGAACTCGAACTGCCGCCGCAGAAAGGCGGGAGGGGATTAGTTGTGGTGGTTGGATAGTCGGAGGGGCTCAGAACTCGATAGGCGGCGATATAGGACGCTTGTAGACTGTTGGAGCACTCGTAGACTTGGAAGGACGACTCTGAAGGCAGCAGAAAAATTTTATAACTCGAAGCGGTCGCAAGTATGGCGGTAGAACTCGGTGGGGAACTCTGGGGACGCAAAGGGGGCTCGAAAGACTCGAAGATACGCAAGAAAACAGCTCTGGGGACTCAAAGGGACTCTCAGACACACAGATGGTGACCCAGAAAAAGTGGGTATATTTTTTCTAAGTACAGCGGTGTTTTGTATCGTAGAGGAGGCTGTCACAAAGGAATATTTCGGCGAATTTCGGAGGTGTCATATGTCAGGAAAATTTTGAAGGAAAAAGCGCCGATGTAAGGCACTACAGGTTGTAGGTATGAAAGATAGGTGAAAGAAGGCAAGGAAAAGCGGAAAGAAAGGGCAAAGCGGCGAGTGGGGACGTGCCTAAAGCCTCTGGACTACTGGCCGACACTGCGGCGACCCTTTGGGGCGGTCTGGTGCGGGGCGGCGGTACTACTGGCGGCGGCTTGTGTCGGTGTCTCGAATAGGACCAATAGATGCCGAGTAGCCGACGTCACAAGTGACAGAGCGGACTGCCGACGGTCGGTAGACACTTGATAGGCACATGAAGGGCCGAAGGCCGACGCAGATAGGGGGCGGACGATGGTTAGGGGTCGAGGACAGGGGCTAGCGGTGACTTGTAGCGGTGATGGGTGTCGGTGACAGGGGTTACTTCCCGAATAGGTGGCGGCGGCGTTAGTAAGCGAGGGAAGCGCTCGTGGTAGCCGAGATAACCGAGAGTGGAGCGGCGGTGATGATTTCGAAGGACGGTAGACCCGTGGTGAGTGGCTAGGGCGAAAGGAGGAATGGTAGACTGTGATGGTATTCGGCCCTAGGGAGTATGGACTCCCTACAGCGGGCTAAGTACAGAGAGATCGGAGGGACTTAGAGGAGAGAGATGGGGTCTCGGAATGGGGAACTTATGTCGATATCCATACTGAGGGGACATCAGGGTACCGTACGGGTATTTATACACTACAGCAGGACTGAGGTGGTACAGTATCGGGATGTCGGAACTAACATACGGAGGTATGGAAATTTTCAAGGGGAAGTAAGTGTCAGAAAACTTCACGACAGGATGAAGGCTAACAGCGGAGGAATGGAAAAGATAAAGGACATATCTACAAGCGGATAAGATTGTGACGGAGCGCTCACCAACAGCCAATCACAGGCCAGGCCGAAATCCCGGAAAGCAGTGTGACCCTTCAGAGCGCCACGCAGTGCAGGCACCGTGCTGTGCCTATTTGGCCCGGTGGCCCCAAATGGATAAAGCCCCCTAAGACGATCACATGACCCACAGGGGGTCAACCCAATATAGATGAATGGTGGTTACGAGTCAAGACCGACAGCGGCAATTGCTCAGATGCAGCGGCAGAGTGGTTGGCAAGCTTATTAAGCGTCGGACTTGGTCGGGAATGGGTCGGAGGGTGTCAGAGAGGTGGGCGGAGGTGTCGGAAAGGGTGCGGAGGCGTGGGAAACGGTTGGGCAAGGCATGGTCATGACAGAGAGCCAGGATCGAGTAGTATAATGACCCAGAAAAGCGAGAGGCCCAGAGAAGAACTTAGGGAGATATGGTGCAGACAATTCGCAGGGCAGCAAGATTGGGGGGAAGAGGAAGCTGCCAAGCAACAACCACTGGGCCATTCAACGTGAAACTGTAGGTGACAGTAGGGGGGATCTGGGATGACATGGAGTAAAAGGAATCGTAGTAAAAGGAATCATACCAATTGGATCATCTGAACCCGAGTTATTGCTGAAGCAGTCTTGTAGCCTTCCAGATGCAGGCCTGGCCATATCTCTGGAATGGCTGCAAGGAATTCAACAAAAGAGCTGTCAACCGAAGCAGCTCAGCAGGGAGAATGCATTCATGAATTGGCGAGATGAACCATACCAATCAGCCCATCCATTCCGGAGATACATACTCACCAAGGTATCTCCCACCCCTCCCTACAGAAAAATTCTCATATATCCACAATGGCTTCATAAATAAAACTGGTGTGGCAGAGCAACACAGCACTTACCTTGCGTGGTGGGACAATACTAAGCATTGAACTACCAACATGGCGAAACCGAACAAACTCCAGGCTGCAGGTCCCACAAAGCAGCGTGAGAACTTGGGCTGATTTTTCCAAATCGTATGACACTGACACTCAACATTGCTGACATAAGCATGCACACAAAATTTCTTCTAAGTGCGTGCACCCCATCATTCCACTGTCCTGCAGACCTACATGTAAGGTTGGTGATGGCAGCCAGCCGGCATGAGGCTCACAGAATGCACTGGTAGACTCCAAGTCACCCCAATTGTGGATGGATGGAATAGATTGGTAGATAATTACAACTGCAACAGAACTGGATTTATACTTTTTATAATAATGTAGTACACCTTGTCTCAGAGTGGGCAATCAAAAGCTGGAAAAGTATAATGAGACTGCTTTATTTGCTTTATTTACTTTTGATGCTTCGCAAAGTGCAGAAACTCGGAAAAGTTCCAAAAGAGGAAAAAAGTAATGTGCGAATTTACTGATGCTCGACGTGATTTCACAAAGTCTGGATTTCATACAGAAAAGTGCTCGAATATATCTGACTGTCGGTTTTGGTATGGGAAGACGGTTAGCTGCATTCGGATTACAGGCAGACCATTTTCCCAGATCTAATTATTGTGCTGACCAAATCTCGTTTCCACAGTGAGTGACTCTAGCAGGTGACCAGTGAATGTTCTTGAAGTATTTCCAGATAAGGTTTGCCCACAATTGTCGTGAAAGATAAGCCGACAGTAGACTATACTTTCGAGATATGCATTATGGGCTATTCTACTGTAAGTCCCTGACTCCAGAATTGAGGATTCCCAGGTCGAGGCCATAGTACATCCATTGAGCGCGCACGGGTCAAGGACTAAATGAATGTTTGGGTTTGAAGGCGTCTACCGCAAGCATTTTCCTTCCGACATATGGGTGCGTGCTCGCATGGTGAGCGGGCTCTGGGAGTCACTTGAATCCTGCATTCGACTGCAAACTGAAGAATTGACCCCGACCTGGTTGATAGGCACTGTCACGCGTGCATATGACGACTAATTTGTTGGTTGAACGACCATGAGAGTGCATCGGCTATCAAGGTAACCGTTTCTTGGCCCCCTCCAAGGTAAATGGTAGACATGGGATCCAACGCAACTCATAGGGAGACAGTCAGGACTTAGCTTGCGTATAATAATGGAGTCGGATCTCAAGTTGGGCAAGAGTCATGCCCGTCGTTGCAACGTCATTCAATTTTCAAAGCGCATACAGTCGGGCAAACGAAGTGCGTTCCCAGTGGCCGGACATCGGCAAAGTAAAGGTATAGAAACAAACAGACTTCAGTGGGAGTCTCAAACACTCAACCGCTTCAGTTCAGTACGTGCCGCGCGGAGTCTCTCCAACTTCTTCGACAGTTCCTGCCTCTTTGATGAAATGGCCGCCGGCTCTTGAAGCATTGCAGTACAGCGCTCGTGTGCATCCTCACCCGTGACTTGCAGTCCCTCTAGGAGGGCCTCGTCAAGACCACGTTCCAATCCTCGGACCATCTCGTAGTCAATCGCCAGGGGGATCATGTCAACGAAACGCCTGTATGCGACTGCCGATAGGTGTGTATCAGTTCATCTCGGCTCGGCTCAGTCGCAACGTATGTACCTTGGAAGTACCCTCGGACACTCGCCATTATTCCCAGCGCCACTTCCAGCGGATCAGCAGGTAGTAATTTGGCTAGATCGTCAGCTTCCGCGGAGATTCCAAGCTCTTTCAGCGACGTGAGCGCCTTGTTCACGGGATCTGCTTTACGCCACTCGGTTGCTAGCCTTCGAATATTGGACATGGTACTGTCGTTAGCTTCTCTGCACCCTCTGTAGTATGCAAGGAACTTGTCGCGATAATCGGCATAGTAGTAAGTGTTTAAGGTTGCCGGCGCGCGTTCAACTTGAAGCAGCCAATCGATTTTCTCCTTTGTGCGACTCGCGGCTTCATCTAAGTGGTCGTAAACGATCATCCTTGGGCGGTTCAGCACCCCTTACTGGGAGAGGCAAGTAGTGTAACTCACAAAACAGCTTGCTTGAGGCCGCCTTTGCCCAAATGCGCAAAATGCTCTTCCACCATTTTCCCGATGCGTTCCTTGATAACGCTATATACAGCTTCAAAGAGTTCAACAGCAGGTTCTTGCCATTCCTTGACTATTGCGGAGATGTAGTCCGCTTGAACAACAAAGGGATAATAGTCGGGCAATTCACGCGTGCGGCCCCTGTTTGTGAAGAATCAACAAAAAACGCTCAGCGGGAGTGGAAATAACACCAACTTCTGTGCCCTTCGCATGACCTGATCGATGTATATAACATTGCCACGTAATGTAACGGGTGGTCTCGATCCACGGTCGTCGTCGTCATCTTTATCCTCGTCGTCGTCCCCTTCATCCTCGGCGTCGACATTTTCCTCGTTGGACAAAAACTTGGGGGGAGGCAATTTCCGGCACAGAAGAGAATCCTTCTGCTCCCACGGCACGAAGTTAGGAGCTGTGGCATAGACCTCTCGCTTGAAAGCCTCAGAATATGATCGTATAGTCTGTATTAGCCCTTCCTCATCAGGGGTACCTTTAAGAAGTTCAGAAAGTTCCCTGGTGAACTCTTTCAGGACGCGATGGATTTCGCCGACAGGGTTTTTAGACGGCGCGGGCGGCAATTCTCCGAGATCATTTCGCGTTTGTATTATAATCGTCTGAAGTTCATCTTGTATCTCCGGTAGCCTGCATATGCAAACGCATCGGTGTGGTTCGGTGCGTCACCCGTAAGCAGGATCACACGACGCACCTCCTGGCAATTAACTCTGCAAGGATTACGCTGAGTCGTTCTGTGAGTCTGCCGGTGCCAAGGAGCCGATGTAGATGTGAATCGAGGCCAGACCACGGTTTCTTTTCCCTGAAGAACTGTTTCTCCATGTTCCGGGCATCGATCCAGTTTATCCCTAGGGTAATATCATGTGAACTCGGTTGTTTGACGCAATACCAGTTGTTATCAAGCGGTTCGACTTCGTTTCGGATGAGTCGGATCCATGATTCCTCTTCACCTTCAGGAATGCGATCCGGTTTGGTGAGGACACCTGCCGCACAATAACCTTAGGGATTAGAATGGGAAGTGAATTCCCATGACTCACCCACTGTACGCTTCCCCTTCGGATCATATTGCCTTGCGAGGTGGTGAGCGCCTTGGTTCTCGAAATCCGCTTTAAAGAACATCAATGTTCCCAACGAACTCGACAGGTGTTAAGACTCACTCTCGCACGCGACTGTGAGAAGGATGAGACAGCTCGGCTTTTCAATATATGATGTAACCAGGTTTTTCACCAAGTCGATGTCGTTGGCATCCCCCGCACGTCCGACACTTGCAATGAGCCCAGGCAAATCGACGAACGACAAATCAGCTAGTTGTCGACCGCTGATCTCCAAGGAAACATAATTCCGTGAGAAAGACATTTCGTTTGCGCCTGATGTGACTTGGTAACCTTCGAGGAATTTTTTGCAGTCGGTGTTGGGGTTTAATATTGCGCGCTGCGCCCGGCGAATACGCTCTTCTACATGAGCCTTATTGAAGATGGGGTCGCCAAACGGTATATTAGTAGCTTTGATGGGCGAGCCACGTTCGTCAGTAATAAAATGAAGCTTGACCACGCAAGCCCACGGTGAGTCTGCTTGCGTAAGCTTACACTCCGTCGGACACCTCCAAGGACGGAAAAGGTCACCGGCTGCAATCGAACGAGAAGGAGAATACCATACACACCTTGTGCAAGTGCCCTGAGAGCGAGGAAGGGTGATGCCAGAAATCGATTCGATGAGGGATGATTTACCCGCACTTTGATTGCCAATGACAGCAATCATAGGGAGGTCGATATCCCTCTGAACTCTGGGAGCGAATCTATGCGTAGGCTGTCATAGAACACGAGGGGCATACACGCACCCTGTATTTCGAAGGCGGTTAATCAGGTCTAGCATAGCACGTCGCTGACTCGCAGTGGCGGGGTCGGAGAGCCCGACGCCGCCATTGGTGCCAGCAGACGGGAGCGAGTCTGATGATGCACTGATCGCAATCTCACTATCAGTAGAAGTCCCAGGTGTGAAAGACATCGTCGTTGGGGATACACCTGGTGGGGTCGAGCGTTTAAGAAGGTCGTCAACTCGTGATTGTGGGAGGGCTTTGGCAGGAGCCCATCGACCAATAGAACTTGGCCGCACTAAAATGAAAAACGCGGGGTGCACCAAACACGTCGACTTCATCGATTAGGGAGTTTCGCCCGATGAAGAACAAGAACGAGGCAGGCCTTCCACCAGTCCTGACCAATTGCCGGTTCCCCGACGGCGGACGGAGTCCACCCGTGTCCGAGGAACAACGGACACGGGTCAGCGCTTCGGCTTCCTCTCTCCCCCTCGGCTTATGACACCTGTCTCTCTGATAGCGGTGTCAAGCCGTATTGCTAGTCCTCGTCGGTGTGATAGATATCTGGATGTTTTGGACATACCTGCGGTTGTCGTATTCACGTGGCTGGATTCGTTGCAGCTAATTTACGCTCACCGCTTCTCGCCCGGCGAATTGCTTCTCGTTTACTTTTGAAGAACTGCAATGACTGACGATGCCGCTTTCACGACCGTCGAATGCCGTGGGGTCGCAACGAGCAGAGACCTTCCAGTAAATATCCGGAACATCAGGAGGTGCTACTGGGAGCCGGTTGCCCGTTCCAATGGTTCATCGACTCGTCTGACACGCTGGGAAGGACTGGTTGGCAAGTGTGGTTGTGCCGTAAGCCGTTGCGACTCTGGTCAGCCAACGAGGATTTTAGTCCCGGATTTCAGCTAAAGAGCAATATCCATCATCCTATTGATGACATCGTCCCTTCTTCACGTCTTGGTAGGTCAACCATCGAGCACATCTCACCGTAGCGAGCATCCTACTGGGTGCATCGTAGGTACCTGGGAAATCGAACTCTGCACTCCGACGATGAAGTTGACCCTTGCAACAAGGTCATCTGAGGGCAACGTTCGACGTTCAACGTTCATCACTGGATTCACATGTGGTAGCGGCTCGAATGATGCTGAACACAATGCATGTCGATAGCGCACTCCATCCTGACTTGCTGATGTCTTGGCAGATCCAGTAACATGATTCTGACTCCCCATCTGCGACCGCAAGTTTCTTAGAACTCCTGAAATGTGGAAACCGGCAGTTCGTGTTTCCTCAGAGACCATCCGTTTAATTTCTTCATCCAAAACAACCACCCAGCGCATCGACACCTAAATGGAATATTGCTCATACGATATGGTAACTTCATACCCATACTGTGGCCCGAGCAGAACGATTAGGAGCGGCCGAGGGACTCGGAGGAACAACCCAGCGCTGGCGTATGTATGATCTTTTATAATGGAGCACCAGTACCCTTATATTTCCACAGCACGTGCCAGGTTCGCGGGGTGGTTGCTTAGATAGGGTGTCCTTCGCTTCGCTCATCGCAGTGAACATCCAACTCAGTGCATGGACCATCGGTATTCCAAGTGTATGTCGAAGGGGACTGGGAAAGGTACACTTTTCCGCTCTCCAGCTTCAGAAAGTACTTCGAATGATTAATGCGCGTTCTGTGCGCAAAGTGACACCCGACACCTTTAGGAAATCTTTGCTTTGATAACTCTTGGTTGCACAAACTTCCGTGACAGTACGGGCAAGTGTCTCGTAAGATTTGATTACCCCAATCCTGGACTGATTTTGCGTCTTCCGTCCGATCTCCGATTTCCGCAATATGCAAAATGCAAGTCGGCGCCGAAGTCCTCGAGCAAGTATGTACAGTTATCCTGGCAAATTGACAAGCTGTGCAGGGGGGTAGTTACCTCTTCAGTACACGCGGAGCATTCCATCAGAGCTTGCTCCAAACGACTAGTGTTCGAATATGACAATCCTCTCATAGCCTGACGCGACTGGAATCCACGGCCTCCCCCCCCCCGAAGGCACTCGGTCCGCAGGGCATAAAAAACGGAGACCAGTTGTAGGTACTTCACCCAACTGACGCACTCGACTAATTATCTGCAACATGGCCGAGAGCTCCCTCCCGACCAGTACTTCATCATCTTTTTGCAGAACAACGATAACCTCGGTGTTTCCTTCATTGTCCCACTGATTTTTTTCGCATCCTGCTCCAGTTATTGTCCTTCCGAATGGAGTTTTGCCTCCTAGAGTAATACTTACCTTATGTGTCACTTACAAGGAATCGACTGACCTTAGTTTACAGTCGTGCCGGTCGATACCGGAGAGGCCAACGCCTATATCATCGTAGTCGATAACCGGACCACTCGTGGTCAAGAGGATCGCGTCTTTGCCTTCGCCGACGAACCCGCTGAGATGCGGGTCATCGTCCACAGAGAATAATACAATGCATACCAGGGTCGGATACAGAGAGAATGATACCTAGCACCGAAAGAAGGGATGGACCTGTTGGATGGACTGTTCCACAGCCCGAAGAGCCAGAGCCCCGTCAGGTATGGTCCACCGCTTTTCACACGTAAGAGAACCATTATCCATATCACATTTCCTCCTCGTCGACGGTATGTAACTCACGTGGGGCGTGCACACTTCTATGGTTCAACATGCAGGCTCAAGCATTTTCCACATGAAACTAGAATTCCTGAGTTTCCCCTAGATGGCCGGGACTCCCCACTGTCGCTCACTGAGAGGAAGTCTCAGTGTGCTCTCTCTTGCTGGCGTCTTCACCGAATCGACTTGTTATGTCTACTGTACTTGTTACACTGAAGTTTCGTGCGGCTGAGTAATCCATATTAGGAAGTTACTTCCCATGCGTCGCCTGATTTCGAATCGAATGCTCACAGTGCGGACGCCTGCAGAGAAGAAGCACAGAGGCAGCTGGACGCCCACGACGACCTTCCGCCTCGACTTGCCCAACGATCAGGACGGAGGCGATGGCCAAGTCATTTGCTCAATATGCGTCTGAGTTCCTATTGCAACAGCAGCCCAATCCAGAGTCGAGTCTGTCTTCTTCTCAACCACTTTTCTTCTCTTTCACCACCGATGACGAAGGCTCTCGGAACGGCGACGACGACGACCGTGACACCGCCGATCTTGACGACCCACATCTGCGAGAGAGCGGTGCGAGTAGGGTGTCTGGAAGAGGTGGTGGTGGTGGTCGAACGAGTACGAGGAATGTGCGCTCTGACATAGAAGAAGAGGAGGACCCATATCTGCGTCTGGACCAGGACGAGAGCGAAGATGAAATGCCCCCAGGCGCATCTCGCCGTCCTTCTCAGTCTGTTCGTTTGATGGTGTCTGATTACGGTCAAGCAGAGTCGCAGGACTTTCCAAAGGGATGGCTTGCTCATCAGGCATCACCACCAAGACGAGCCCCCAGGTCGCCGTCGCCATCTCCGTCTTCACGCTCTTCCCTTGAATCTCCAGGATCATTAGCCATGCTAGGACGACCGTCGACACCTCGTCATAAACGGTTGCAGACCCCATCCGCCTCCGCCTCCACGACAGAGTCGAGAACCTCTTTCCCTATCGCTCACTCAGTCACTACTACCGAGGGACTGGAACCACCCGACCTCTTGACGCATTCTCTCTACCAGACCCAAAGCGGTCCCTCCCCCGTCGTAAGTTCAACGACCTATCATGGACAATCGTATGGTGTACTGGCGTTTCAATATGCCTCTTCTTCTGCGTCCTTCTACTCTTCCTTGGTCGGCAGCCTGGAAAATCAAAGGGAACCGTACCTTACATCACGCTACTGCACACAGTTCCACTGCTCACCGTCCTCACATTCCTCAGCGCTGCCGTCGCATATCTGCATATTTTTCTCTTGAGGATCTTTGTTAGACCTGTCATGGTAGGCAACATCCGTATTTATACCTGCCACCCTTTTCATCTCCGCAATATGGGCTTTCGCGGGAAGTTTCATGTGGGATGGTGATCAGGAGCCAACATGGGGAGAAACGGTCGGGTAAGTTGCTACCTCATTCTTGCGTGCGAGGACATTTCTCGGTCATTCTGACACTCCGTTCATTCGATCGCGAACCGTGCAACGATCTCAGTTTGCGGTTATTCTCGCTCATACCTCTCGTGCTATCGTTCCTTACCTGCACGCCGACTAGTCGATCTGCCGAGGGAAATTCATTCCACGTCATCTACACTAGATCTCACGTCTCAACTCTTAATTGCGAATCCATTCCTTCTCGCTCTATCTCCCGCAATTCTCCTCCTGTCATTACTCGCATCAATCCCTTTCCTCACGCTAATCTTCCGTCTTGTTCTGATTGGCTATATCGAAGAAACAAGTGGTGGAACTGTCGAAGGGCATCTACGCGAATGGGCGGACTGGGCTATCGTGGGTACAGTTTGCGTATGGCTTTGGAGCTGGGGCGTCGCACGAGGGATTTTGCGTACCACCTGTGCAGGTGTGATTGGCGCCTGGTACTATGCCGAGTTCGTCTCCGTTCGGTTCTTTTTCGAGTTAGCCTACAGTGCTGATGAGCTATTCAGTCCAGAACAACGCCCGCCACTCCCCACTGACACACGCATCATTCATGCCGCACTTTTTCGGTCTACCTATCCTTCTTTGGGTTCGGTAGTTTTGAGCGCACTAATCCTTGCTGGTATCCGGCTCCTGAGTCTTCTAGTAGTAGGCGCTGCGGCTCCTTCCCTCTTATTTCCCGATCGTTCTCCGGCCTTGGTTGCAACCTATCACCATCGGTGCGGGTATGGCCGTAGCTTATCTAGAAGGTGTCACTTCTTCGCTGAGTCGATATGCGCTCGTCTATGTGGGCCTCACTGGTGATCCGTTCTTTCCGAGCGCCAGACGAGCGCGTGCTCTGACGGTTGCAGGTGGAAATATCTAGCACGGGACGATACAGGCGAAAGTTCAAGACCGAACGTACGTGAAATTCACTGCTCTGTTCCGTGCGTCGTGGTTGTGGGCTGACGTGTTTCTGGTTTTCATCTCCACAACTAAAGCCCAGCTTACAATGCTAACTTACGCCCCATTGACAATGACGTTCCCCTTCGCGCTCCTCACCTACCTGTTCGTCGCACATACACTCAATGCACCTGATTCGGCCTTGGGAGCTGCGATGCTGGCAGGTGGCGTCACTGCACTAGTAGGGTTGTATTGTGTGGGCCTCGTGAAGGATACGTACGTGACGATTTTGTTCATCGAGTTGTTCTCTTCGCTTATGCCGCTGCAATCCGTATTTCGTCACTTCGGTGTGCAGTGTGGATGTGCTATACATGTGCTACTGTATCGACAAGGACGTTGGAGTGAGGCGAAGAGAAGAGGTGTTCGCTGCCGTGAGTTTCTAACTGATTTACAATGCCTTCTCAAAATGAAGACGGATGTCATTATGACCTAGTTCGAATACGAGCTTCAGCCGCGGGCTCAGCAGCAGCGTGCTGTTCAACCGCCCGTGCACTACACCTCGGGTATCTACGCCGCCTTTACGTGGTGGGCTTGTGGGTGCAGTACGCGATGCGGCGTCTGTCATGACCACAACAACGCCTGCACTACCAACTGCACAGATACCACCGCCGTCGTCGCAACCTATCGCGATACCAATCGCCACCGCGCCAATCAGCACTCTTACGACTGGCCTGCTAGATGTATCGCCGGAACCGATACGTCCACTGCCACCAGCGACGCCCGAAACCGACGTCAATCCTTTCGAGCACGAGCCGTTAGACTTTGAGGATGATGGACAGATTCGTGATGCGATGCCGTATTCCTTGTCGTTGGATACTGACGCGGGTTCTGTTGATCACGAAAGTCGTATGCATGAGTCTTCGCAGTTGTTGCCTGGGTCGGGTATCTTCTAAGTAGAGCGTATCAGATTTAGTACTATTTTCTCATCTGTGTGTCTATGTTACTTCATAATCTTCACTGCCCACATAGCATACCGTGTAGCCAACGCGTCTCCTCGCTGCACCATGTTTCTGTCGGTGTGTTCCCGTACGGCTCTGCGCCAGAGACTCTCCCTTCCCTTGTTTCGTGCCTTCGCTACAGGGCCCAACCAAACTGGCAGCTCGTCGGTAGACAAGACGACGAAGTCAACAGTATCACCTTCTCCCGAAGACCTAAGTAGGACATCTCTTTCGTCGATTCGTTCCCTAACTTTCCGTATCTGCGTCTCTAGAACCGCCCATCTCATCCTGTCCCGCCGGAACTGTTCTGTCGGGATTAAACTACCTCAAAGGACAACCTCCTGTTCTTGCCATGCCTGACGAGGACTACCCCGCTTGGTTATGGGATTTGACGAACCCCAAGAAGAAAAGACATGAGGGAGAGTACCTTGGACCCGGGAGTGATGCAGAAAAGAGACGCTTAAGGAGGGAGAACCGCCAGCTGCTGAGGGATAAGAATAAATTCGGGGCGCGTTGAATGTCCGGGCAGCACGAACGTCGTGAGTTTATTCTTCTCTCTCCCCCAGGGGAGGGCGTCGATAGGATGCACTATACCCTACCAGACATTCGACACACCTGTCCCCAGAGGTACTATTTTCACAGGCAATGTGCTTACGATTTATGTAATGCGATAGCGCCTTCAAATTTGCTTGCCGGCCACTACCGTATCTGTCGTGACGGGCGCCGCGGCTGGGAGGGGGAGGGGGACACACAGAGACTAATAGTGTTAACCGGCACCGTCTGACTCCTTGTGGGCACCTTCCTCCGCTCCGCGGCGTACTTATGACAACAGCACGACACCAAACCAAATGGAGGTCAACTCGACCCTCAAGGTGCAAACCTGATCATTTTTTGTTAGTGAATGTCGCGCCCAAGGTTGTTAGTGTCTACTCCGCCCATCACCAGTTCACCGTCGACAGCGCAAACCCCACGTAACCCATTGTCAAAAAATTCTACATTGACCGAAAATTTGAATCGGGGTGCATTCCACGATAAAATGCAGCCGTCGTCTACTCAGTGCTTTCCTATCCCCCGTGTTTCGTGCTACGATGCAGCATCTCGTTGTCCCCAGACTGCCTACAGCACTCCACGATGAATCCAGCGTTGATCTACCTGGTTATGATTTGTGGCTGATTTATGTGCGTTGTTGTGGCCATTAACAACGTCCTACTCACCTGCTTGGGTAGGTTGACAATGTCCATGTTATAGCTGGAGAGATTGACTTGGAAAGGTTCGAGACTGCCCTTTCGCAAGCACTTTCTCTATACCCTCATGCGGCCGGACGATTGCGTCGCCGTGATGGCCGTTGGTCTGTAAGTGATGCCTACTGTCATGACATGTAATTCACTCACTTCAACTACATCCAGATAGAGCTGACGAACTCTGGCGTGCCGGTAGATATCTGCTTCGAGCGAGAGAAGCCATTGAACTCGGTTCTACAAAATGACTACGTTCTACAAGAAGACCTATCTCCTCTTCTGAGCCGCCACTCAGATGGTGCTGATATTGCCGACAAAGACGAGCCACTGCTCTGTTTGAAGCTCACCTTTTGGAGAGATGAAACCTGCATTGGTGTATCCTGGCATCATACTCTAGGTTCGTCGAAAGTCTCGGGAAGTGGGGGAAATTGACAATGCAATTCAGGCGATGCGATTTGCATGTATCGTTTTATGCATACGCTGTCACAGCTCTACCAGTGCAAGTCACCCGAATTCGCACCCTTCGTATTCAGGAAACGCGATTTTCCTCCTCCATCTGACGACAATGCTGCCAAATACCATGACAAGCTCCGTCATCTACAGCATTCTTGTTCCCCCACTGAGTTCGGAGCAGCATTTTTGGAAGCTAATGCTGGGGTCCAGAATTTTCAATGGCGGTTATCCTGTGAGGAACTACTCAGACTGCGTACGATAGTCAATGGGAGTGTACACCAATCACTGTCTACTCAAGACTGTCTTACGGCCTATGTTGTCGCCGTTCTTAACCTCGTCCAAGAGAAGCCCATTGGTATTGTTACCAACGTATGCAATGTAAGTGAGATGTTTGATAAGCCCGAGGTGATTTCTCATCTCTGCGTATCAGTATCGGTGTGTCAATACCCCGTTCATCGCGGAGAACGTCGCAGGGAATGCATTCTCGAATGTAAGTACAACAAGTTTGCGAGGTTTAGCGCTTGTGTCCTGGGGTGACCGATTAACTGGATGTGCCCATTGTAGGCAATTACAGATCGTCTTCCCACAGATATTGTGGGGATTGCCAGCGCAATTCACACATCTATCATCCATACTAGAAATGCCCAATATCTCACGAACTGGCTGAGCGTTGCGAGTGATCGTATGCTTCACGAGGCCAACTTGGGCAGGGTGTTCTTCTTCTCACCTCAAGACGATGTCTTGGTCGGCAATTCAAATAGTCTGGTGAGGTTCATCCTCCGAAAGTGCATCTGAGTTTGTGCTGACTTGGCTTTAGCATTGATTGGTGTAGTGCACACTTCGGCTTTCCAGATTCCACAAGGTTCCACACGTGTGGATTCTCGAAGTTTTACTTGCGCTCTTTCCGATCTAATCCTGTTAAGGGGGATGATAACACCTGGCACCCCCGTGCTGGTTCAATCGACATCTCTATTGGCATTCCGGTAACGTTAAAGACTAGGGTGCAGGAGATGTTTTCTCGTGGACTGGTGTTGGAGCAGCTCCAGGGTCATCATTGTCTCAGCGAATTACCTCAAAGCCCCCGAATCAGCGTATACGACGCCGTTTCCCGGGCTCTGAGAACTTGGATTGCTTGGATCTCAAGGGCAGTTTTGATAGATGGTGCTAAGGTGATACCCCCGTCAAGTACTTACCATCGCAACAACTTGTAAATGGGAGGTACGATGTAAGCCTAACTGCTTGTGCTGCTGCATAATATGGTACACACATGTACCTCTTTTAACTTGAGAAATACTGCCAGGTGGTGGCATCTACACCAGCAAAGTTACAATTTGTCTAACTCATCTGACATTTCTTACTAAGTCTGATGTTGTCATGGCCCTCGCCTGATTGTCATGGGCTTGCAACCTCAAACATGAGTTGACAAGAGATGAGAGGGGAGGGAACTTAGAAGTATGAAACCCAAGTAAACTGGCTTAAGGCTAGTCAGGTTATTGGGGTCCTTATGTATATACCAAGGTACTCATGAGACCTCCATAGGTGTAATAAACTGACTTAGTGCAAGACAGCTAAGCGCTCAAGAAGTCGCTTTTCGGATGCGTAAATCAATCAGTTCTTGAATAATGGTCAGAGCTTGAAGCATTGAATATATCAGTGTTGAAGCCTTAGTCAAAAAGGACTTTGGGACACCCTATTAATATTCAATTAACAAAGCATTTGTCACACTTTGTTTTGGGGGTTTGGTAGAGTTGTAATGATGACCACCTTATAATTCTCTTTTTCTAGTTTTAAAGGGAATTCTCAATGGTTTATGTTCTGGCTGACATGACCAAATATAATGTTTTGCATTTTACCTTCAGAGTTATCTTCTGCTCATACCAGTAAGTTGAACTCATGTTAGATACATTCACTTGCGAAGGAACCATATCTGAAGACCATCGGAGTCTCTTAAAAGTGCTGCCAAGAGTGGGAACTGTACATGAACAGACATGGATTTCAATCAAAGTCAACTCTCTCTGAGCTCGGCTCAGCCCAGCCACCTAAAAACTAACCGCGCCACAAAATCCAAGCAGAGTCAGGTCGGGAATGAGCCAAGAGTAAAAAGCATCTGCTTCTGTTTGCCTTTCCCTTCTTTCCTCTCCCCACTCCACTTTCATTTCCAGGCCCAAATGCCGACATTGGAGCAGCCTCCGCGACACTACTACCGTGGTTGGGTGGTGTCGACTCTCGTGCAGTTGTCCTCCACACTGAACTGGAGGACGAGTCACCAATAATATTCCTCAGCGATTGATTGCCGACTACCGCGGGTTTGGTGCGTGTATTTGTCGAAGACGGAAGCTCAGGGAACGCACCAAACGAGAGTGACGGAGGCGGTTTTCGAGGTCCCGCAGATGCCCCTGGTGTCGTAGATGACGATGGTAGGGAAAAGTAAGTCGGAGCCGCGGCGAGGGTAGGGACCTCTCTGCGGAAGAGGTTGAGGGGATATAGATCTAGCTGTAGATGGGCCGGGTAATGTAGGAAATCGTCCTGGAATCTTAGATGGTGCGGGTGAGTTCACGCGCGGAGCTGAAGCACCAGGCTGCCTGCGCCACGCGATCCCAGACTTGCCGAGAAGACTGTCGAGAAGGACGCGCTGTCGCGTTTTTCGCGCTGATGACTCTTCCGCTGGCGACCCCTGCATAGGCAGTGCCCACAGACGTGGGCACAAGCTCTGGGTAGTTCTGGCGTTGCTGCTATCCTTAGAGACCATGGTTTGTACGTCGAGTACAAAAGCCTCACCTCGATTTTGAAGCCGTTCCATGAAGTTAGCAGATCAGATTTTTTCCCTTCTTCGTCCAGCAAATCGACAATACTATTGATAATGCTTGCCGTACCATCCAAATCGTTACCAAGTATATTCCAGATTGTCAAAATGAGATCTCGGGCGCTCGATTCGTTCATACGATAGCCACGTAGTGCAGCCTTCACGGCAGGGATTGCACTGCCAGGATTCGGCGCGGTAGCTTGAACTCGCATAAGAAATGAAGCATACCGTCTGATGGAGCATGTAAGCCTTGAGTCGAGGTATAAGTAAGAGACTTACTCAGAAACATCAGAAGAGGCGTCTTCGGCCACGGTGGACGGATCTGGAAGAGATGGACCGGGTATATTTGATACAGATGCCCCCCCAGTCGACTCAGCTTCACTACCCCCGGTAAGACGCCCATTAAAAGCCTCTCTACGACTGCCTGGCACACGTGGCGGCGGTCGGTTCGATTCATGAGGCTCCCGAACGCGTTCTCGATTTGTACGACTCCCTCTTTCGCTTCTGATGTCCTCAAAGGCGAAATCTGCTTGCACCCGCCGAATATCCCTTCTATCACGTGAACTCATCTCCGCAGCCGTGCACTTCGACTTGGTGGGCCTTCAAATCCAGTGCGGAGCCAAAGACCACAAACTTCTGCGCTTGGCACATGGGATTCGGGCACACGAAATGGTCTTGGGCAAAGTGCTTTTCCTAAAATTCGCAGTGGGACTCATGTCAATGGAAGAAATCAAATTCACACACTAGGCTCTCATAATTTTGAAAGCTGCATGGTGAAGGAAGCGGTCAGGGTTGATAAAATGTGAAAGAGAACCACTACAAACTACTGATCCCGAATCTCGTTGCGCTTGCATATGAAGCACTCTTCATGTCGCTCCCGCATGTGGACGTACAGTTCGTCGTCGCTGAAGAAGCACTCTCGGCAAAACTCGCACAGAGGATGGATGCCTCCTTCTATAGGTTCTTTGGGTGGTTGTTTATGAGCTCTATGTGACTTCGAGGGAAGGTGAAAAGGCAGAGTGTTCGGCGGATACAACGTATGCTCGTGGGCAAACACTTTCTTGAAACGCAAGCACAGGTCGCTGGTGCGTTTGCATGAGACCGTCAGATGACAGCAACATCGTCACGAGCTCACCATAGCATTTTATCGTGCGTCGCGCGCACATGGAGTTTTAGATCTCCCCACCCGGTGGCAGTATAATCGCAATCGCGATCCGGGCAATTATAACGGAGGAGCACGAGTGTTTCTTCCATCATGTCCACGGTCTCGAAGTATATGGAAAGTTGCGAATCTTTGTGGGGAATATCATTGGGTGTATACGAAGAGAACTGTGCATGCGGAGAAGATGTGAATATGACCGTGACCTGTGGTTCCTATTGCAATATATTCGACACTCAGCACGACGAACATAACACGGGCCTGCAATTCAGACCTTGCAAAACGTACAGTCGAGTTTCTTGTAAAGCGCTCTGAGTCGTAGCGCACAAATATGACATGTACGATGGTTGCATGCGGAGACGGAGTAGTACTTGACAGGTTCTGCGCAGATAAAACAGATAGCTGCGTCCGATACGTCTGCTTGACTAGCTTCGTGCGTGTGCTTTGTAGCCTCCGGGGATTTTGACGACACATTCTCAGCCATAGTATCATTGGCGGCCGCTACGGGTTTATCTTGTCGGCTCTGTAACGCCTTGGGCCCACTGTGCCCACCCCGTCCCCGGCCGCCTCGCTTACCAGGCCGTTGTGTTCGACGTCCAGAGACAGCTGAATTGGACATATTTGGGTAAGGGTGTTATCGATTCGACGAGTACGCTCGGTTGGCGGGCTGGTACACTGTAGTGGTGGACAACGAGCGTTTTCGTATCACCTTGCTGGTGCCTTGGTCATATAGCACTTGCCCCCTCGCACGTGACTTACATGCGTTCCGTTGGTTACATAATATACTTTCTAAGCATGAGCACATAGGAGTTCACAAATTATTATCAAGTCCCACTTTCCCTAACCACCATTGTCGCTCAATGCATTATGCATTATCCTTGTATTTTCAGTGTGCCCGAGGGCGGCCGACTGTCCGTGCAGTTTGTTTGTTGTTAGCTTGCCACTTCGCGTAGGCTTCCTCCAAGTATCGATCATCGCGTCCTGTCACGGTCCAAGAGTCTGTTGGCTGTGAATTTTCAGTACTACCGAATCGCCATAATTCACAGAACATGAAATGAATAGCAATTTGCTGGAACAAGCAGGCGAGAAAAAAAAGCGGTGATTCTGTCGTCATGTTACGTCCGTACTCCACCCCCACCCCCACCGACTCTCCGATAAAACAACAGGTATGCACACCGATCATCTCTCACATGCGACCCGAATACATCTTCAGGAGTCACGTCTGAAACAAGCTCGTCATCTATCCTGATCCAGCCTTCGCGCGGCTTGTTAGGGTTCATGGCAATGTTGGGATGGAGAACATCGAGGGTGTAATGGCCTCCTGACGCAGATGTACCGTGGTGGTAGAGGGCTGCAGATATTGAGATCGGATGGATGTATTAGCACGGGTAGGGGCCTAAAACTTACCTCCGAAAAGCTTGTATCGAGTCGTTTGGATCTTGCGTACAGGGGCCATAACGTCTGCAACGTCCCACCAATAGCAAAAAAAAATCACATTGGCACATAAAACGGCAGGGAAAAACAAGAGGAAAAAAAACTGCACGTACCACTGCCGATTTCAAGTTCTGCGTCAAATAACACCTGCTTCCCTACTTTCGCAGTACCACCCGCACTCGTATCGTACAAGAATCGCTTCAAGTGAAGGACCAAGATAGGGGGTAAAGTTTCGATCTGAACGATTTGCTTCGCCTCGAGGACAACACCTGGTTTGGTGACGGATGTCACTTGGACGGATTGAGGAGTTGAAATGTAGGAGAGGGCGTCTTTAATGGTACGGACTTGGTCACGCTGCCCGAGGTATTCCGGGAGATGAACGAGTATGTGAGCGGGTGACCAGAACCAGAATTTAGTAACACACCTGGATATCCAACCGTAAGGATCTCCATTCCTCGAAGATAATGGAATCTTTTTGTTGCGGTACACGCAATGTCGAACGAAACTTTCCACCAAATATCCTAGTGATTGGTGACTCTGTCATCTTCACCTAAAACACCGGTGAAAGCGCCGTCGCAAACATCCCTGACGAGGGAAGAAAAAAAACACACCGTCCTTGTAATTGCCGTCCGGTTCTTCTTTCCAACCTCAAGCCATGGTCCATCCTCTGCTGAGCTCCCGACTTGAGGTTCCTCTAAATGACTAGGACCATTTGCACTCTTGGACTGGAAAGACGACATGATAGATAGTAGCTCTTCTTCTAGGGTGTCCAAATAGAACCCTAAAAACTCCTCTGCGTCCTCTTGATGTCCGCCCTGTGCCAAAAACGAAAAGATGTAGCAGCGTATGCACCCTACAATAAGAGTAGCAAGACTCACCCGCATATGATCAAACCGCTTCTTCTCTTTTAGTGCATTATATACACACGCAGGAATAAACGATTCCATTATGTCCTCCCCCTCCCCATAAATCGTCCGATCGACAGCCTTACCTTTACCTTCTGGGACCATCCCATTCTTACTCGGAATAAACTCTCTAAGGAACCGTATTGTCGCATCCACTAGCGGAGTCTGGCTCGCCTCCCCATCCGTGACCGTCTCCGACGGCTTGCCCATCACCCTCCCCAACTCGTGGAATAACCTCCAAAAGGGTGGACAGTAGACCAGCACCTGCAGCACAGCATTTGCGAAACACAAGTTCCCAGTATTCACAAGCCCCGTGGATAGATCTTCACAGATGGTGAGTTCGAAGGACCAGACGTCAACAAGGACAATAGTTCGGGTTTCTGGGTGGGCGACATGGAGGGTGTGCTAGATGCCAAAGACGGAGTAGAGGCGGGGACAGAAATACCAACTACGGAAGATCTCGGTAATGCATTCGGCTTGGATGATGCAGGGTCGTCCTGACGGAGAAGAGATGCGAAGCTCGGACGCGGACCAGCAACAGGCTTTGAGACGAGAGACGAAGTAGAGGAAATAGGAGATGGAGCAGAAGGTGTCGGTTTGGGATGGCTTCAACGATTGCATTGGAAGACAGCGGAGCGGAGTCGGTCTGCGGAGTGGTAACCGGCACGGTCGCGGAATCCCGTGTAACCTTAGCTGATGGTGAAGATTTTGGAAGTGAAATGGACGTATTCGTGGAAACAGGCGATGTAGGAACAGAGGTATTGGTTACGGAGGATGCCGCAGTGGTGGTCGTCTCTGTAACGGAGGCTTGATGACACGTCGACGTGTTCGGGCTGGGGTGTGGACGATTGCTGGAGTACTTTTGGAGGGCGTGTCGGGAAAGGAAAAGGAAGATCTAGAGCCTTTCGTCTGACATCATCTGGTGGTCGTGCACGTGGAGAAATTATGATTCCGGGTGCACTAGAGGGGTCAGTAGGTCGCCCTGACCAGATAACGTACTCGGGCACTCTAACAGGCACCAAGGAAGACAATGTGGCGGCTGGAGAAGTATGAGGGGATAACGACAGTACTGGGGAGGTAGCGACGCTTTGGGGGGCGGGGGACGACCGCCGTGGGGATGCAGAAGATGGTTGAATTGCTTCTGGCGGGGTGTCCGATTTTTCGGGTTTTTCTTCATGGGTGATGGTGTCGGTTGCTTGCTCCGCATTAGGTTTTGGATTTTCGTCGTTGGATGACGGGGATGGGGAATCACACCGCGAAGATGACTGGTTGAGTGCTGAGGAGAGCTGAGTGAGCATGGATAATTGTTTTGGCAAGGGGGACAGCGGCTGCTGGGATTGCCATGCAGGAGGGTAAGTGGTTGAAGGATGGGCAACGTAAGCGGGGTACTTGTTGTGTGGATGTGAGTGAGCCTGCGGGTAATGAGGAGTAGGGGAAGGATACGCATAATGGGGATGAGGAGATGCATGGTGGTGGTAGTTCTGGTAGCTTTGTCCTCGGGACGGAGGATATCCACGTCCCTGGGAGGGGACACGAGACGAAGAAGAAGCGCGCATTGGCTGACCATGCCCGTTCACTGGAGGTATTGGGTATTGATACTGGTATGGAGGGTGACTGGGCGGAGGTGCTGGACTGTGACTACCATAATTGTATGGAGGTGGATGGGGCTGGTAATAATTTGACGGGCCAGGGTGGTGATACGGTGGTTGGGGAGTCGTCATCTGTGAGAGGTGAGAACACTGTGGGGAAGGCGAGACCGAGTGCCTAGACATGAGTTGGAAACGTTGACGACGAGCGCGGAACCACACACTGACCGACCGAGAGGGCTTGCCCAGGGAAGGTGACCAGGCAATGAGCTCGTTAATCAGTTTCCTGTCAGTGTTTGTCAGAAAAAAACAGAGAGCGAGTGCTCGAGTGGTTGCACTAACCAAAGTGATGAGATCGATTAGATGGGCAGTTAATTACTGTAAGACTGTACGTTCTGAAGGGAGGGAGAGACAAAGGCAGTCAGTTTGGTCGTCTGCACGCCATTTGCAAAAAACATGTCTGTAGGTAACGGGGTGTATGTCCATGTTTGGACACCATCCAGAAACGATATCAACCCTAACCCTAATCTCGGTCTAGTCTTGATTGCCCTCAGTTGTCCAGCTTCCAGAGGGTGAGTTGTTATCAGATCAAGTATGGATGGAATCTCCAGTATGGCCCTGGAATGATTTTTTATTTCCCATCCTAACGCGGCCCCGGCCCAGACACTCCCGGGCACCGGGGTCATAGTCCTACGAGCTCGCTGAGATGTGCAAGTACGGTTACGAAGGTATTTGTACTCCAGTTTTTGCCTAGAAGCATATCAGTCCGTTCCTCAGAGTATTCTCCCGCTGAGTAATTAGTACAATGAATCCACTACTCCCGTGTCTGGCTGCCAATCTGCACCGGATCGATATGATGCTTTTACACCGTCCTCCGATCCGACATGACTCGTACAATGCAGCCTGTCCCCGCCACTTCTGTAAGCTGCACGAATTGCATCAGTATACGAACGATATTGCAGCTCAAGTTGCCACGTGCGAAACACGCACCTTCTCATGCCATGCCAATAACACGCTTCCACTAACGTCTCCCCATCCTGGCATACCCATACCCTTGTAGATGTATTTCATGAGCGTATCTTGGGCATCTTGGGAAAGCGATTTGAGAACGTTTGGGATTTCCGTTCCCTTGGTGCTGTTGAGGACGGAGACGACCGTTTGGAGGGTGAGATTCTGGGATAGTGATCGGCGACGATAAATGGCGAAGAGATCAGTGTCAGCGGGAGGCGCATGTGCGAAATGATGATGGACGGATAAGTTTTTACCTTGGCTTCGTCGACGTTGGGTCCATACGGTGGACAATCAAGAGCGGTATTCAATGCACCGGATATATCACCTCTTCACTCACACCGACGCGTATCCCAAGTAAGATTCTGATTGTCGCGGCATGATGCTGGTGTTGGACGTACCTCGATAAGGCACTCCGCACGGTCGCTTGTTTTTGTCTGGCATCTGCGAGGACTTGAGCTGGGTCGCGCGGATCAGGTTCATACAGCTCGGTCTCCCGCAAGACGTCCTCATCAAAGGCGTCGATATCGATTTTGCGGAATGACATGGAGCTCGTTGCAAGTCCTTCCAAACGTAGTGTGTCGAATTCACCGAATTACGTAATGACGCAGTCCAACACAGCACAGCTACAAGAAAGTATATAGAAAGCACTATAGGCCGACGTTCTCTACTGCTTTGAAGACAACCGCATGCCTTCCTGAATAGCAACCGCCTCTTCGACCCACGGCAGGCGAAAGAAGTCACTCCGTCGCAGCTCTTCCGCGCGAATCGTAGCACCTTCACTGGGACCATTCCCCAAAACGTTCTCCAGGTCTCGTGACTGAGACTCCAGCCAGTTTTGGATGAATTTGGAGGGGTCTTCCGCAAAGCTTCGTAAAAATATCCGTTTCGTGTGAGCATTATGCAGGGATTGAGTGAGAAGGGCAATCTGAAAGGGAGGCGACGTGGTCAGTGGGAAAAAAGTCTTTGATTTGTATAATGGGCAATACTTCGTCGTCGAGTTTGCTAAGATCTTGCATACTGTCCTTTGTCGCTTGTACCGTCATGACCATACGGTTTTTCAAACTCGTGTCCTCCATCTTTACTTCGATATCCCAGGCCTGCGGACGTTCTGGGGGCGGAACCATAGGATTGATAGTATAGTGCAAGATGACTGGATCTGCTGGCATAAGATAGCGGTTTATCAACTCGGGCAATTGTTGGAATACGACCGTATCTGCGCCGAAAATCTAACCACACAATCAGAAAATGCTTTACTTGAAGCGGGGATAGTTACGGGACGCAAATAGTCGTCAGCTTTTATTCTTCGTCGGTCTACTTTGTCCTGAAGGCCGTTGATTTTGATGTAGTTCCATAGAGTCTGTATGACACCGATCTGGCTTTCTTCTTTGATACCGAGCACGTTTCCTAAAATGACCACCCGTTATAAAAGTACGCGGACGAATGGACATGTGAGTACATACCGAGCTCCGGGCTGATCTTGTACTGCTCTGGGTTTTGCTCAAGGTGAATAATGACCCGTATCCTGGTCGGTTGGTCACCTGTTCGTCGAATGGTGAAGCCGTCAAGTGCTGGCTGAACGCCTTGAGCACGGGGCCACTGGGAACTTGATTAACTGACTGTCCACCGAGAGCAAAGAGGTAACGATTTACCTCTAGAATATTGCCATCGGGATACAAATTCGGATCGCGGTCCAACTCGACGACCATTCTCTTTATGAAAGTCGAAAACTTCCTCGGGACGACTTTGTCTCGAGACCGCTGATTCGGCAGCTATTTGACGGTTCAATGAGAACGGGGTAATCAGCCATGGAAGATGTGGGAGGGACGCACCTCTAGCAACCTCCCTTCCACCCTAAACGACCATGCCGGGATGCCTTGTCCCGTTTCGAAGTTCACTGGCTCACCCTCGGTATCACCCACTTGCCACGATTGACCGGATACCGTATGACTTAGAAAAACTCTCAATGTCCTCGTCGTCTATACAAAAGGACGCAGCACGCGTCACGTCTTGTCGTTTCATCCGTGCATCCCACGTACCGTCGGGCTGCGAGACAGCGCATCCTGCACTTCGACTCGCTTTCTCGTCATCGTCCAGTCCAGCTTGCGTTCCATTTCGAGTAGACTTTGGTACATCTTAGATTCTTGAGCGAATTCGGGCACTTGAGCTAGTGCATTGGGTAGGGATTTGTCAGTTAGTTTGCGTTTCCTGTGGACAGTGGGATATGAATAAGTCCAAGTATTCATGTAATGACTCACTTGATGTTCTTTAGGTGATCCATCTTGAAGAGTCAGCAAGTGGTCAGCCTGTATATGTGTGACGAGCAGGGCGCGCCCCCACTGAGTTTCCTAACTTGGGAAGTGCCGGCGACGCCGACAACCTTTCTGGTGAGTGTGACCCGGTTTTTCCAGACGAGTATAATCTGCAACCGTCGTCCTCATTTCTCCTTGTAACTATGTATTTCCGTTGTGTCGTCTCGGTGTGGGGCGTTGGCCTCGTTTTTCTGTACCACCCACCCTTGACGCGTCGCAATTGTATTACTTCGAGCATTTCAATATGTTATCGGACTCCATTCGAGTTGTGAGACTGAACCACGCATTTATGAAATGCATGAAAATGAAAGCCATGGCAATTTCTATGCTACCTAAAACATTCCCTCCGGGAATTAGAACCGTCCACTCCACATTGCTCGTCGCGAAAACCTAGCGTGTGATACAGGACTGGGGGATCTCACTAGGATAAAAGCACCGTCCTCATGAGGTTGATAATGATATGGCCTGCGCCCTCTCAGTAATAATGAACCTGTTCAGGGTTATCAATACCCATAGACGAAGACAAAAGAAACGTAGGATCACTACTTACTTCCTCGCGCTCCCGTCCCCGCATGAACGGTGGCTCCGTACCCTTATAGTAGATATCGGTCCACAAGTCTTCCGAACGAGGGGCAGGCGATGTCTTCGCTTCCTCGACGGCCTGGTCAACTTCCGCTTTAGCCTCCTTGTCGAGTTGCTATGAAAGAAGATACATCAGTTTTCTCGACACGAGCAGGGGGAAGTTCACACCTTGAGCTCTTGCTCGGAAGCAAGACCCCATTCTTCGATATATCGTTGCAGCCCGCGGATTGGATCTTGTGTGCTACGCATCCGCTGGACCTCTTCGCGGGTACGGTAGGTCGTACCAGGATCAGACATACTAAGGAAGTGGCCCCGCTTAGAGTCGCCAGTGGGAATGACAGGGAGGGCAGAGGGACTCACGAGTGACCACCGTAACGGTAGGTAACAAATTCCATCAATAGTGGACCGTTACCCTCAATGACCCAATTACGAGCAAACTGGACTGCGTGACGGGAAGCGATAATGTCCATGCCGTTGACCTGTCATGGGCCGTGAGCAGGGCAAGACCAACCTACGAGAAGTTCATACCTGAAGACCAGGGATTTTATCACCCCGAGTAAAGTACTCGGTATTGGACGAACTACGTTCGGCGGAGGTCCCCATACCATATTTGTTGTTCTCACACACGAAGACACAAGGAAGGTCCCAAAGCTTGGCCTTACCGCAAGATGATAATTAGATGGTAACATCACGAAGGCCAACAGTGCCGTACCATGTTAAAGGCCTCGAATACTTGTCCCTGATTACTAGCCCCATCTCCATACAGAGCGAACGTTGCTGTCTTCCTACCGAGGTATTTTTGAGCAAACGCGATACCTGCGCCGACGGGAACCTGTGCGCCAACGATACCATTCCCACCGAAGAACGAGGGCGTGAAGATATGCATGGAACCCCCTTTACCATGAGACATGCCATCTTGACGCCCTAAAAGTTCGGCAATCACGCCTTTGATCGTACCACCACGCATAACTGCAAAGGGGTGGCACCGGTAGGCTGTAATAACGCGGTCCTCGGGCGTGATGCCGTATTCCAGACCAACAGAGACCGCTTCCTATCATGTGGTTCCATTAGCAACGACGGCAGAAAAGGGCACGATGTTCGGGACGATTGAAATACCTGGCCGATAGCCAAATGACAAAAGCCACGAATAAGTTTGGCTTTGTATAATGCGTCAGCTGCCATCTCCATCCGCCGCATACATTGCATGTCTTTATATATCTTGAGCAACTCGTCCTTCTGAACCTGCACCTCAAGCGAGGGGGGATCAATTTTGTAGGTACGAAAAGAGTCCTCGTGGAGTTTGACCGTGAACGGCCGGGAGTGGTCCGTGATGGTGTCCTGCAGCTGAGTCGTATCCGCCGACATTTGGATTCCACGCACGAGCGTAGGCTAGGATATTGATTTAGAGCACTGCATACAGATGTATTACTGATTTGGTGGACCTACGATGCGACGAGCAATGCAGGGACGTATCCGTGCGAGAGAGGCCATGGCTGCAGTTTAGAAAAGAGACGGCAACAAACTTTCGTTTTCTCTCTCGGGTCGGGTTCTCGCGGGAGATCACATGACCATACAGCCACGTGGCTTCTGTCCCCAAAATTGCTTCCACTTCAGAGACCTACATCAGCTACAGCGGTGTATGATAACTCGAGTCATTCCTAATGAGTAGGGTGAATGAAGAATTTGGGCAGACGGGTCTATTAGAGTGTTGTGAGAGAAGGGGCAGCAAATGGTAACATGGCAGTGAGTTTTTCAATCACTACTCCGACGTTGCCGAGAGACCAGTATCCGTCCCTACATCCACTCCACAATATCCAAAAACTAAACAGCAACCAGATAAATGGTCAAATGAGTCCATGTTGCGGACGACTCATGCATTATATATATTCCAGCTCTGTCAGAAAGAGAGACGTAATTGCACTTCAGTTACCACCGCATGCATCCATAACAACGCTGGAGAAACTCACCTTCCGCCACTGTAATCCCCAATACTCATTGACAGGTCCCTCAATCCCCCACGCCATGCCCCTAAACCACCAGAAATTCGCTACAATTGCAAAAGCAGTCACACCGAACACGATACGTTTGGTTTTCTCTTTCCATCGGGCAGAGAATATACAGTGGTCCATAACATGCGCAGACATGAGGACGGAGAAATAAAGGGTCGGGAGCTGTGAACGTGTTAAGAATTCGTTTCAACGACAAAACATGGATGCTAACATAGTGGTGTAGATAGGTCACTCGACCCATGATAAAGAACGGGGCTATACACATTTATCAGCGTAGACACCTCCGAAACAACCAAGACACACCGTAATGCAGGAACCATCCGTAAAACGCAACCTTGCCTACGTATAAGAAATGCGCCCAACCGGCTAGCAAATACAGCGTCACCATTTCGGATCGCTAAATGACGCAGTTGACGAGAGAGAAAAGAAAGCCACTCACTTGCATCCATGTCTACATATCTCCTCTGCCATCTCACCAGATATACTCCCAACAACGCGACAAAGACAATCAAACTCAGTGTTCCGCTCCACCACACCAGCGGCGTGCCCAACAAATAATACTTTGGCTGATGGTCACCCCACCCACACATACGCAGACCGAGGCGGAGCCAGGGCCAATCGGTCGGATGAGACGCCAGAATGTCGTCTTTGTCCGGGTCTGGAACAAGAGCGTTGTTGGACGTCATCATCGCTACATTGAGGTGCCAAAAGTCCCGGAGGAACGCAGATTTGTAGTGTTTGACGTCTCCAGCAGGTACTGCGACCAAGTGAAATAACAGCGTTAGAGGGGCTCACCAGAGATGGGAAAGGAAGAGGTGGAAGTGACCCACATCGATCATTCCAATGGCTCTCCACATTCCAGTACGTATGTATATCGTCGGGATCGTTCTCTTTCACGCAGCTCACTTCAATCTGCTTGAATCCCCACTGTGGTAAAACCTTATTCGCAGCAGACAGATAACACCCTAATACTTCATGCCTCAGTCTTGCCCTAGTCGTGAGCGATCGGATACGGTCCAGGCTTTCCTTCTTGCCCTGCTGGATGTCGTCGACAACTTCGATGACCCAGTGGTCTTGGACATCCCCGACAGTTGAGTTACCGTAACATGATACCTCGTAATTCAATTTCGTGACTGGGGCGGGTATAGGATGGGAATGAAGATTTCGAGTAGTAGGGGCGTGTTGCAGCCGAATGACGTCTCCATTTTTAACGAATCTCAGTTCCTCATTCGGGTTGTATGCTGGTCCGTTCCAGCGAGGTAAGACCAACCAATGGTTGTTGTCATCCTTGTAATGATAGCATGTCACTTGTTGTTGGGTGGACCCAGATGGGTAGGTCTGGACATGCGAGTGGAGCAAGCCACCTCCCCAGCCCATGTTTTTCAGCGTGATTTTGGAGCCATAGGCGACCTCTTGGGTCGCCTGTTAGCTAGCTGGTATGCGTGAAGTGCATGGAACACGAACCGAGGGGATTTCTCCAAAAGTCATTACCAACGAGATGAGCTTGGAATAGAGAACTCATTTGAGCGTCGCCCGGACCCGTGTGGTTGAGTATGAGGAAATGGAGCTTAAAGAAAGTCATGTATACCAGAATAGGGAGAAGGATTAAGCACAAAATTCGGGCGCCCCAGTGTCGTAGTTGATTCCGCTAGTGATGTGCGTGAAGAAAATAGGCGAATAGGTTGGGTGTGTTGACTCACCGTTGACATGCGGAGGTCACCGAACTTGTCCCACAGGTCCTCAATCGTGTAGATCCCAACGACAGCGGTGACGAATAGCCCCACCCACTTCACGCTGCAGTGTGGACTTAGGACAAACATCGCGCAAATTGTTAGTCGAATTACCTCGTTACACAGCCAATGGAGATGCCCGTTAGGGCCAGCCATAACCACCAATCGAACGAGAACGATCTGAACCGGAAGTGAGGTTCTAATTGGTGAAATGAAGCGGCCAACGTACTGATATTGTTGGTTATGGAATTTGGTGAGAAAAAAGACAGTCGTGAAAGTGAAGAATAGCAGCATGGAGTCCAGAAGGATAAAGCGCGATATACATAACCAGGCCACATCTAACGGGCTTTAGCGTGCAAAAGTCGCAGAGGAGAGAACGCACCACATAGGACCATGAGGGCGACCAGGTGACAAGCCCACGGGCTCATGCCCAGTTCGACGGCGGTGTACCACCCCAAAGGAACGAGCGCAACACCAAAGGTAGCCATCATGACGCGCATAGCGACGTACGGAACGGTATCGGGGTACTTTTCTCCGCTTTTGAATTCGAAGTTGCCATCGTACCCAGACAATAGCCCAGCAAAAGCGACAAGCATCTTGCCCAAGGGGGGATGTACATCGAAGTAGAATTCGCGTTTCAGATAGTGGGAGCCGAATTTTCCGAAGTGAGCTTCGTCCCAGACAACAATGTCGGCGAGACCGATTTTGTGAAAGCGCGTCCAGCAGGAAAGGAGAGTGTAGATGGCAGGGGGAAGGTGTTCCAGGTTTTGGTGGATGAAGTCGCTCTAGGAAAGAGTTTTTTCAGTGTTCCTAGGATGCTGAGAGGGAGTTAACGCACTATCGAGGTGGGTGGTGTGGGGTACGGCTTGTGGAGACGACCGCTAGAGACGCGACCTCCGATGGGGGGTCTGAGCTTGGAATGACCGTCCTTATGGTCGTCGTACTGAAGTTGGTCAGTATCATAGTCGCTGCCGCTCATGAACCCGCCGCTGCATCCCGGCCCCTTTGCGACTCTTCGCCTGGCAGATGTGTCCTCTGACGACATGTGGTGAAGTGGTAGCGAGTCGTCGGTTCGAGCAGTGGCTGGCGCGACGGAGTGGGAGTATGGCAGCTGAGGTGATGTCGGATAAGAAATCTCCTCAAAGTCTGAAGAAGTCTCAAAGTCAATTTGGACTTGACCAGGTCTCATCAGCTGCCAAAAGACCCTGCCGCTCGAGTGGGTGGGCGATGTGTACTTGGTTGTCGTGTCCTTGATGCCAGCCGCAGCAGAGGGGCCGACGTGTCACATTTGCATTATTACACTACCAACTACTGTGTGGCTGTATCGACCCCGTCGAAGATGCCATCGGACACGGCGACCCGCAACCCAATCACACATCGTCTGCGAAAGATACTGGCAACGTCTTTCACGGACCCCACCACGGTAGAAGCACTCCAGACACTCTCTCAGCTGTACACTGCACCCCAACCAGACCACGCTATCAAGGCTGCCAACGGTGACGGGGACGAGTGGAGTGAGTCGGATGAGGATGAGGATGACACGGAACAGCAGCATCCAAAAGACGACCTCATCGACGAGATGGCTGCACGCGCCCGCAAGAATCTGCAGCGCGACCTCGAGAACAAACTCGCCCAGGACAGCGAGCATTTCTTGCGTGCATTCGGAGAGGTTAACCAGGTGCGCGTCCGTAGACCTGGGCGTGAATAAGCCTATGACCGTTGCCTAGAAACTAGATGACTTGGAGGGCCTCGTTGCCAAGATGCGTATGTACTGCGACGAAGCGGAGGCGCAGATCAGGTTAACGGAGGCAGCGAGTCGATCATTGTTAGAACACGCCGAGAGCTTGCAACAAGAGAGGTATGTTACCCCTACTCCTGCCAGCCCTCACTGCGCACTGAAAGGCACGCAGACACCAAGTAGAGACACGCAAATCCATCGTCACGCTCTTCCTTGACCGCTTCACTCTTACAGACGCCGAAATCGACGCACTCACGTCGCGAGACGTCCCTCTCGGTCCCCGGTTCTTCGTGGCAATGGACAAGACAGCACGTATCCGTGCAGATTGCGGGGTTCTCATGTCTGGGGAGGATGGTCCCACCAAGACAGGGTAAGCCCTTCCCCCCTCTTACGCCCCCATCAAGGGCTGTTTGACGTATGTTCAGGATGGATATCATGTCGACAACGTCATCATACCTTGAACAAGGGTACGACAAGATTTACCGATGGTGTACGTTCGAGTTCCGCAAGATGGATACAGAGAACCATCTTGAAGTTAGTCCTACGATGGTGGAGTCCGTACGACGTCTATCTCAACGACCGGAGCTCCTTTCGTATGTTGCACCTCCTTCCCGTACACTTGTATCGTCATTCATATCTTCTCCTGACCCTAATCTCTAGAGAAGCTCTAGCAGTTCTCTCCCAAACAAAACAGAACGCTCTTCTCAACCTCTTCCTGAATGCACTCACACGTGGGGGGCCCTCCGGTCTCCCGCGTCCCATTGAGCTCCACGCACACGACCCTATCCGTTACATCGGTGATATGCTTGCATGGGTCCACCAGGCTATTGCAGCTGAATGCGAGTTCCTTGAAAGTCTCTTCGGGATATCGGGGCGAGCGAAGAGGATGGTGGGTGAGGTGAGAGTGGCTGGCGATAGCGTAGAGGAGGAATGGGTGAGGGACTTGTTGGATGTGGGAGTCCGCAAGCTGTGTGTGCCGCTCAAGGTACGTCTTATGGTCATGGAACACCGTCGTTCTTCTTTTGCTTTTTTGTAGCTCCGTGTCCTCCACACCATCCGCGCGCAAGACGACAGCATTGTATGTTATAAAATTGCGAATCTCTTGCGGTATTACGCCTTGACGATGCAGCGTACTATTGGGGATCGATCTGTCTTGTCGGATACACTACGAGAGTACGTCTAGCCTTTTTTAGCGTGTCGTTGTTGAACCCGAAATGTTTGGTCGTCCTGATGAATGGTCGTAGGATCACGCAGGAGAGTTATAAAGTGTTCTTCAATACGATTGAGGCCCAGGCCAGAGCAATACTTCGGATACCACTGGCAAGTGTCCTGTCTTGTTTCATCAGTCTTTCTCTGACGTTAAATATGTGTCCATAACAGGACCTCGACGACCCATCTCTTGCACCACCCAATTTCATCATGGACCATGCACAGGTTCTCAGAGAGATCATGCTGGTCTATGACTCATCCTTGCTTGATGAGGGGACGGATCCATCTCCGGTGAGGGGGGCAGAAGTGAATCATGGGAACGGTGCAGATGGTGCAGATGATGTAGATACTGCGAATAATGGGAATGACAGTGGCCCAAACGCAGCGAAAGGGTTCAGCCGGATCCTGGATATCATGATCGACCCCGCCATCGCCATGTGTACTGCTGCATCTGAAGAGAAGGCCCGGATACGTCCCCAATGGGATAGTGCTGTGTTCGTCCTGAACTGTTTGTGTTATTTGAAGGTGCGTGTGGGATGTGCGTTGGCTGCGCTTTCCCTCTTTTTCATCAGGCTTGGCGTGGAGTGCTGACATGTGCTAATCAACCTGGGGCTCTCCCAGAACGTACTAGGGCCCTTCACATTCACTCGGGATAAGCAAGAGGAGATTGAAGGTATCATACAGGACAGGCTATGTGCATTGGAGGACGACCATGTGAGCCTCTTTTCTCTCCCTCTTGCCATACGCCATTTTGCGATCTGAGTTTTGGTGTGGTTTACTGACGAAGGGTCAATCGAACAGTACGACCACATTCTTCGGGAAGCTTCGCTTTGGGACGTTGTACACGCCATGGAATCGAAAGACCCAGCGGTGCGTTTGCGTTCGTACGGCTCATATATCTTCAACCTCACGACACTTTCATGTTCCACTTACGCTTGATCTCACATTGTTAAAAAAACAGACGCCACTATCTCGCCTTCCCGCGACTGAGCCCGCTGCATTGCAACTCGCGCTCTCCAAGTTCTCCCTCTGGCTCTCCACGCCCGATACGGTCTCATCCCCGCGTCTTGCGCCGCTCTCCTCCGCCGCGATCGCATGCCGCGTGCACCATGCAGCACTGAGGAGACTCGTGCGGGTATATGCCGCATTGTGCGAGGAAGTGAAGAGCGGAAAGGCGAGGTATGAAGCAGGAAGTGTCTTGTTGGGGAGGGAGAGGCCATTTGGGCAGGTTGGGCTACTGTGGCAGATTTTTGGTTTGGTGGAGGAGGGGGACAAATATTAGAGTGGTTGGCACCCACTAAAACTAGGAGGCTTTTGATCTTTCACAGAGCTGATGTGGTATTTGATAGTTCTGAAAGGTTCCAAACACTCCCTTACTTACCATTCTCTATGATGCAAAACCACTTTGTATATAGAGAAATACCATGCACTTTTCAGGCAGCCCAATCTGTGACCTGAGAGTCCTCATGCATCCCAAGAGTCATTACCCAAATATTTTCATGTTTTCTGAGTGGTCACTGAGTCCCTTCAATCTCTTTTTCAAAGTTCCCCTTCAAGCCTAAACCAAATTTTGCTTTTGAGTACAAAAGTCAAACATTGCCACCTTTCTGTTGGAGCATATAAACCTCCCCTGTATTGCAGGTCCTAGGTGCGATGTTTGGGTGCTTACATAATCATCTTAGAGCAGACTTAGCAGTACAGTTTCATAGAGTTCCCTCAGTAGCTCACAGCCTACTGAGGGTAAGCACCTATATATTTCAGAGTATGTTCCTTACTGACATCCTGTAGTAGCCTACAGGTACAGTACCCCACTCAGTAGCTCACAGCCTACTGAGGTAGCCTACAGATTATATTTCAAGACTTTCCAAGTCCTAAGCCTCTACAAACCCTCAACCTCCTAGAAAATTCCTCTTTTGCCCATTTTGTGGCAGGATTTTGGGTTTCATGCAGTCATTCTAAGCCTAAGGGAAATTTTCATTTGGCCTCCAAAGACTTCCTGTCATGTTTTGACTTGGGACAAGGCTACTGGTTTTCCCCACAGCTTTCCACACTTCCTCTGCCTGCATTCTCACAGGAGGACAACTGTCATGACCATGCATCAGTGTAACGGCCCGTACTTTTTCACTACTAGTTGTAGTGTACTCTTAGCGTAGTTTTCCTTATTTATCTACTCTCTGGTTAGGGTTACTTAGACGCGCTCATAGATGCTCTACTTAGTCAGCTGATTCGTCAGCGTAGCCACATTGACTCAGCGTGGAGCGCTGCAGCCAATAGCATTTATCTCTCGCTTGTTTGGTTTGTTCTACGACGTTCCTCGGTACAAACACTCGTAGTAGTATAAATACCAGCTCTCTTGTCGTAGACACTCCAATCGAGTTCATTTGTGCATCATGCATTAACTCAGTTCCCTAAACCTCAGCTCTCTATCAGTCAAGGAGTGACCGATAACGATCTTCGGATTGTTAGTGTTACACTTGAACTCGATTACCAAAGTTATCCCTCACTCCGCTTGCGCCCAGGCATATAGGGCAACGTATACCCGGACTCCAGGGTTAAGGAGCTTCGCCTTCTTCGTTTCTCTTCTTTACGAGACGACGCCTTTAGTCTCGTCCCCTTTACGGCAAGGGGTTGTGTTGAAGAAGAACCATAGTTAGTAGTCCCGCTATCCGTCAAGGGTAGTGCGAAGGTGCAACCCACATTAGGGGGTGGAAGCACATAGCGTAACAGTAGTTCCCCTACGTCACGGGAGGTAGAAAGCATACTACCAGTATCCCTAGTCACCGTACGATAGTTGAGACAGAGTACCGCCACTGAGGGCAGGGAAAATCTCTCTTCAAAATTCCTCGTGTTAAGAAGTCGGAGTTGTTGGCTCCTCGAATTAGGTTTTCTCCTTACCTTAAAAAGGAAGAGTCGCCTGCTCCCCCGCTCCTGTTCGCTCGGGAAGTAACACCCCTCGAGCAACAAATCTTTGGAACCCCCAAACCACTTCTCCCTCGCCTCTCTCCGCTCCCTCTTCGCTCCCCCTCTCCCGACCCGAATCTACTGGGTTTCGTTCTGCACGTCCCGTACAACTTACGGAACAGATGAACTGTCATCCCTCCTCCCCGACTCCCTGTGGTCCTAACCGCTTTCCGCCGTAATGGACCAGTTTACCCAGGACCAGCTGCAGTTCATGCAGCAAATGACTACATTGATCACCGCACAGGTCACCAACCAGGTGGCCCAGCACGTCGCCAACACGGTGGCAGGCATGCAACAGCAGCAGCCAGCAGGCGGAGGGGCCGCCGCTAACCCCAATCAGAACGTTGACCCCACGAAATGGGGCGTCGCTGACCCAGGAATGTTCGATGGGTCAATAAGCAAGTTCGAAGAGTGGTGGGCCAAGATGAAGGCCTTTATCATCACAGCCCAGTCAACTAGTCCTCGGGCAAGAACCCTGATGGTCTGGTCCAGGATGACCGGACCAGTCGCTGGGGCATATGCGTGGGCGCGAATCGATCAGTGCCTCCCGACAGGGACGTGGCCCACCTACGATGAGTTGGTGGCTGAAGTTGAAGCGTGCTTCAGGCCGCTTCACAACAAAGACTGGGCTAGGGAGCAGCTCAGCAAGATTCGACAAGGCACGGCCAGAACCGAGGAGTTCCTGGCCAAGTTTAATGCTTTAAGGACCGCGTCCGGGGTATCCGACGATTACGCCATCTTTATGCTGGAGAGGGCAATCCGCCCTGAAATTCTTCAGCAAATCTTCGTCCAGGGGCGCCGCAAAGAGACCTGGGCAGAATACGACGTCGAGGTTAGAGGCCTCGGTGCTGCCCTGGAGGCAGTCAGAATCAAGACTGGTGGCGCGTCCTCTTGATGGGGACAAAACTTTTCATGACCCTCGCCCGGGGTAACATCAGGGCAAGGCGCACCCATGGATATCGGGGCTGCGCAGGGTGGATTGGGAAGCCGCCCTAAAAAGGACTTTTCTAACTACCAGTGCTACGCTTGCGGCCAAAAGGGCCATATACGACCGCACTGCCCGCAGGCCGGGAACAAGGGCAAAGGGCGCCAGGTGCGCTCTGAAGGTGTTGACCCGTGGCTTGCCGTGATGGACGGTATGACTTTTGAGCAGGTAGTTGCTCATATCAGTAAATTAAAAGAATCGGAGCTGCAGTGAAGTCGGGTCCTGCAGTCTCGGACAATTCTTGTACTGGACTTGTTTCTTTTTCTCCTTTTAGTTTTTCTTCTCGTTGCATCTCGGTTCCGTCTTCTAAGAATAATACAAAAGAAAACACAAAAATAGATAATACAAAAGCACAAAAAAGGGTTTCATTTTCGGACATAGTTACTGTAAATAGGTTTTCTCCTCTCTCTGTAGATAGTATGGATGATGATTCGGACTTTGTACCGATACCGTCTGCTGAAGGGTCCCGAAAGGGCTCGGGACCGGACGTAAAACTGGCTCCGCTTAATTCTTCGGCGTATAAAACCCCACAAAACAATGTTTCGGAAGGATCCAAGTCGGTTAGCGATGCTCAGGTGACAGTACCGCCAAAATCCCGAGTTCGCACGCTCAACTTAAAGGATCACGTTGCTGTACCTATTATTGTTCGCACTAGGAAAGGTGACGCACACGCTGTGCAAGCCTTGTTGGATTCTGGTGCTACTGGTGTTTTCGTGGATGCCAAATTCGTTGATCGAAAGAAGCTTCCAAAGTTGTCTCTACCACGCGCTGTGGACGTATTTAACGTCGATGGTACTCTTAACTCCGCTGGAAGGATTACGCATCAAGTACCACTTAGAGTTCAGTTCGGAGATCACTTCGAAGAGTTAGTAGCCGACGTCACGGATCTGGGATCTCATGACATGATTTTGGGTCACACGTGGCTTGCCACTCACAACCCGGAGGTCAATTGGAAAACTGGTGAAATCTCGATGAAGAGGTGTCCTCGTAGTTGCAGGCAACTCGCACCGAAGCCGGCCTTCATTAGACGTATCGAAAAGGAGGAGGTCCAGGCCCTCGAAGACTGGCATAACATATTTAGAGCCAACAAGCAGGAGGCTCCTAAAAAGGACAAAACCCCTGAGGAACTGGTTCCGAAGGAATACCATGATTATTTAAGCGTTCTCTCTGTCCAGGAATCCGAATGCATGCCGCTTAGGAAACCTTGGGACCATGCGATAGAACTTAAGGAGTCGTTTGTTCCGAAAAAGGGAAGGTTGATCCCTCTCAGCCCCGATGAGCAGACCGAAGTTAGTAACTTCGTTGATGGACAACTCAAAAAGGGTTATATTTGGCCTAGTAAATCGCCACAGACCTCTCCCGTGTTCTTCGTCCCTAAAAAGGATGGAAAGAAGCACATGGTACAGGACTACCGTTATTTAAATGAGCATATGGTCAAGAACTCGTATCCGCTCCCGCTTATCTTGCAGCTTGTTGACAAGTTGAAAGGGTGTAAATTATTTACGAAAATGGACCTTAGGTGGGGATATAACAACATCCAGATCAAGGAAGGTGACAAGTGGAAAGCTGCTTTCGTCTGTCACCATGGTGCCTTTGAACCGCTGGTAATGTTCTTTGGCTTATGTAATTCCCCCGCCATGTTCCAGAACATGATGAACGATATCTTCGGTGATATGGAGGACGTTCTAGTAGTATATATAGACGATCTTATGATATTTACAAAAATGGACGATGAAAAGGAGCATGACAGGATCATGCTAGAGGTGCTTAGAAGGTTGAAGGAGAATGACTTGTTCATTAAACTGGAGAAATGCTTATTTAAACAAAAAGAGGTCGACTTTCTGGGTATGATAGTTGGCACGAATGGAGTCAAGATGGACCCCGCTAAAGTCGCTGCTGTGCGCGATTGGCCGGTTCCCACTTCTGTTCGTGGAGTTCGAGGCTTCCTTGGCCTTGCGAACTTTTACCGACGCTTCATAAAGGATTTCGCGCAGGTCACGCGCCCCCTTAATGATCTCACTAAAAAGGACACTCCGTTTCTCTGGTCCGACAAGTGCCAAGTAGCGTTTGATACGTTAAAGGAAGCCTTCATGACCGCACCTATTCTTATGTTCCCCGATCAGGATTGGAAGTTCCGTTTAGAGACCGATGCCTCGGATTACGCAACTGGAGCCGTGCTCTCGGTAGAGTGCGATGATGGTCTCTGGAGACCAGTTGCCTATTCAAGTCACTCGCTTAGTGGAGCAGAGCTTAATTATACGGTTCACGACAAAGAGATGCTAGCCATCATTCGCGCTTTAGAGCAATGGCGTCATTACCTTGAGGCTACCCCGTACCAGTTTGAGATTTGGACGGATCACCACAACCTTAAGTGGTTTATGACGTCGCAAAAGCTTCAACCACGCCAGGCGTGTTGGGCGCAGTATTTTAGTCGCTTCAACTGTGTTATCGTCCACAAACCAGGAGTTTCAATGGGACGACCGGACGCTCTCTCTCGCCGCGAAGACTTAGTAGAAAATCGCGAAAATGCTAAATCAGAGGAATCGTTATTTATCAAACCCGAGCAAGTGCGTGCTGTGCGCTTAGAAAATCCCTTCATAGAAGAACTGCACAGTGTAACGGCCGAAGTTGACGCTGGAACGCTCGACCGACGCGACGGTTTGCTGTATGATGGAGACAAAGTTTTCATGCCTGAGGCACTTAGACGGAAAGTACTCGCTGCTCTTCATGATTCGCCCCTAGCAGGTCATCGAGGCATAAAAGGAACTCAGGAGTTGATCACACGCTGGTTCACGTGGTCTACCTTGAAGCCCGATGTCGAGGAGTACGTAAAGCGTTGTCAGACGTGTCAAGCTAGCAAGCCTAGTAACAAGCCGCTGGCAGGCGAACTCAAATCTTTACCCGTCCCTGATGGGCCTTGGAAGGATCTTACGACCGACTTTATGGATATAGGAGTCAGGAGCTCCTCTGGAAAGTCTTACGTCTTAGTCGTCGTTGATCGGTTCTCTAAGGAAGCAGAGTTCATCCCCTGCACCGAAAAGGAAACTGCCACTAGTACGGCACGGCTTTATTTAACTCACGTCTGGAAGCATCACGGCCTTCCCCAGTCTCTCGTCTCGGATCGTGGACCGCAGTTCGTGTCTCAGTTCTCGAAGGAGTTATTTAAAATGTTGGGTGTTGAGCAGAAGCTCTCGACGGCGTTCCATCCACAGACGGATGGTCAGACAGAGCGGTTGAACCGCAAAATTCAGCAGTATCTACGGATGTATGCAAACCATCAGCAGGAACGATGGGAGGATTGGCTTCCCCTGGCTCAATTTGCGTACAACAACTCCAAGTCTTCTTCTACTGGCAAGTGCCCCTTTGAAGTTACTTGTTCATATTCACCACGAATGGGCGTTGAGCCGACGACTTCTAAGGTAGAAGCGGCGGAGGAGACCGCTGAAGACTGGTTCCAGGTCTTCCAGGAAGTGCGTGAAAGTTTGGGAAAAGCTAGGACTCGTCAAAAAACTCAGGCAGATAAACGACGATCCCCTTCCCCTGCTTACTCCATAGGCTCGCAGGTTTGGCTGGCTACCAACCATTTATCGTTGAAAGATCGGCAGAGCCGAAAGTTGACCGAAAAGTGGATAGGCCCGTATGAGGTCTCGGATGTTTTACCCAACGCCGTTAAGTTAAAGTTGCCGCGCTCGATGCGTATACACCCGGTAGTGAACATTTCACGGGTGAAACCTTATCTCGGTGCTCTTGACGGGCAACCGGTTTCTCGGCCCGGCCCACAACGGGTTATGGATGAAGGAGATGTCGAGTATGAAGTTGAGAAGGTAGTTGATTCCCGCTTGAAGCGTGGTAATCTTCAGTTCCTCATTCATTGGAGGGGATACCCGGAGGAAGATCACACTTGGGAGCCTAGATCTGCTCTTAAGAATGCCCAGGAGGCAATAGACGATTTTTACAAACTCCACCCCGGTGCCCCCCAGAAACTTCGTTTACTCTCAACCGAAGGTCTCTTTTTCTCCGCTGTGCCCGACCCTTTGACTGCTGTGCAGCCTATCTGGTCTCGCCTGGAAGTCGAGCCGTAGGAGGGGATAGTGTAACGGCCCGTACTTTTTCACTACTAGTTGTAGCGTACTCTTAGCGTAGTTTTCCTTATTTATCTACTCTCTGGTTAGGGTTACTTAGACGCGCTCATAGACGCTCTACTTAGTCAGCTGATTCGTCAGCGTAGCCGCATTGACTCAGCACAGAGCGCTGCAGCCAATAGCGTTTATCTCTCGCTTGTTTGGTTTGTTCTACAACGTTCCTCGGTACAAACTGTAACGGCCCGTACTTTTTCACTACTTGTTGTAGCGTAGACTTAGCGTACTTCTCCTTATTTATCCACTCTCTGGTTAGGGTTACTTAGACGCGCTCATAGACGCTTTACTTAGTCAGCTGCTTGGTCAGCGTTGCCTCCTTGACTCAGCGTGTACTGCTGCAGCCAATGGCGTTTATCTCTCTTTGTTTGGTTTGTTCTATGACGTTCCACGGTACAAACACTCTAGTTAGTATAAATACCGTCTCTCTTGTCGTAGACACTCCAATCGAGTTCATTTGTGCTCTTGCGCATTAACTCTTTCCCAAGCCCTCCACTCTATATCAGTCAGGAGTAACCGAGTATAGTCCTTGTGATTATAAGCGTTACACTTGAACTCGATTATCAAATACTCCCTTACTCCGCTTGCGCCCAGGCATATAGGGCAACCCATACCCGGACTCCAGGGTCAAGGAGCTTCGTCTTCTTTGTTTCTCTTCTCCACGAGACGACGCCTTTAGTCTCGTCCCCTTTACGGCAAGGGGTTGTGTTTGAAGAAGATCCGTAGTTAGTAGTCCCGCTGTCCGTCAAGGGCAGTGTGAAGGTGCAACCCACATTAGGGGGTGGAAGCACATAGCGTAACAGTAGTGCCCCTACGTCACGGGAGGTAGAAACGTACTACCAGTATTCCCAGTTACATCGTACTATAGTTGAGACAGAGTACCGCCACTGAGGGCAGGGAAAATCTCTCTTCAAGATTCCTCGCGTCAAGAAGTCGGAGTCGTTGGCTCCTCGTATTAGGTTTTCTCCTTACCTTAAAAAGGAAGAATCGCCCGCTCCCCCGCTCCTGTTCGCTCGGGAAGTCACTCCCCTCGAGCAACAAATCTTCGGTACCCCCGAACCACTTCTTCCTCGCCTCTCGCCTCTCCCTCTTCGCTCCCCCTCTCCCGATCCCAATCTTCTCGGTTTCGTCCTACACGTCCCGTACAGCTTACGGAACAGACAAACCATCCGACCTCCCCCCCGCACCCCCATAACTTTCGTCGGTCATGGACCAGTTCAACCAAGACCAGCTGCAGTTCATGCAGCAGATGACCGCATTAATCTCGGCGCAGGTCGCCAACCAAGTGGCGCAGCACGTCGCCAACGCGGTGGCCGGCGTGCAGCAGCAGCAAGGCGGAGGGGCCGCCGCTAACCCCAACCAAAACGTTGACCCTACGAAAAAGGGCGTCGCGGACCCAGGCATGTTCGACGGGTCCATTAGCAAGTTCGAAGAATGGTGGGCCAAAATGAAGGCCTTCATCGTTACGGCCCAGTCGACTAGTCCCCGGGCCAGGACTCTCATGGTCTGGACCAGGATGACCGGTCCGATTGCCGGAGCATACGCGCGGGCGCGTATCGACCAGTGCCTCCCCACCGGCACTTGGCCCTCGTACGACGACTTGGTGGCGGAAGTCGAAGCGCGCTTTAGGCCGCTTCATAACAAAGACTGGGCTAAGGATCAGCTCAGCAAGATACGACAAGGATCGGCCAGAACAGAGGAGTTCTTGGCCAAATTCAATGCACTTAGGACCGCGTCCGGGGTATCCGACGATTACGCTATCTTCATGCTGGAGAGGGCTATCCGCCCCGAAATTCTTCAGCAAGTCTTTGTTCAGGGACGCCGAAAAGCTACCTGGACAGAATATGATGTCGAGGTCAGATGCCTCGGTGCTGCCCTGGAGGCAGTTAGGCTCAAGACTGGCGGCACGTCCTCTCGATGGGGACAAAACTTCTCACGACCCTCGCCCGGGGTAACGTCAGGGCAAGGCGCGCCCATGGATATTGGGGCTGCGCAAGGAGGATCGGGAAGCCGCCCAAAGAAAGACTTCTCGAACTATCAGTGCTACGCTTGCGGCCAGAAGGGCCATATACGACCGCACTGCCCGCAGGCCGGGAACAAGGGCAAAGGGCGTCAAGTGCGCTCTGAAGGAGTTGACCCGCGGCTGGCCGCCATGGACGGGATGACGTTCGAGCAGATAGTTGCTCACGTCTCTAAATTAAAAGAATCGGAGCTGCAGTGAAATCGGGTCCTGCAGGCTCGGACAATGCCAGTACTGGACTTGTTTCTTTTCTTCCATATAGTTTTTCTTCTCGCTGTGTCTCGGTTTTGTCTTCTAAAAATAGTTTAAAAGAAAACACAAAAGTAGAAAATACAAAAACACAAAAAAAGGTTTCATTCTCGGACATAGTTACTATAAATAGGTTTTCTCCTCTCTCTGTAGATAATATGGACGACGATTCGGACTCTGTACCTACACCGTCTGTTGGAGGGTCCCGAAAGGGCTCGGGACCGGACGTTAAACTGGCACCGCTTAATTCTCCAAGCAATAAAATCCCCAAAAATAGCGTTTTGGAAGGATCCGAGTCGGTTAGCGATGCTCAGGCGACAGTACCGCCAAAATCCCGAGTTCGCACGCTCAACTTAAAGGATCACGTTGCTGTACCTATAATTATTCGCACTAGGAAGGGTGACGCACACGCTGTGCAAGCCTTGTTGGATTCCGGTGCCACAGGTGTTTTCGTGGACGCCAAATTCGTTGATCGAAAGAAGCTTCCAAAGTTGTCTCTCCCACGTGCTGTGGACGTATTTAATGTCGATGGTACTCTTAACTCCGCTGGAAGGATTACGCATCAAGTACCGCTTAGAGTTCAGTTCGGAGATCACTTCGAAGAGTTAGTAGCCGATGTCACGGATCTGGGATCTCACGACATGATTTTGGGTCACACGTGGCTTGCCACCCACAACCCGGATGTCAATTGGAAAACCGGCGAAATCTCGATGAAGAGGTGTCCTCGTAGTTGCAGGCAACTCGCGCCGAAGCCGGCCTTCGTTAGACGTATCGAAAAGGAGGAGGTCCAGGCCCTCGAAGACTGGCATAACATATTCAGAGCCGACAAGCAGGAGGCTCCTAAAAAGGATAAAACCCCTGAGGAACTGGTTCCAAAGGAATACCACGATTATTTAAGCGTCTTCTCTGTCCAGGAATCCGAACGCATGCCGCTTAGGAAACCTTGGGACCACGCGATAGAACTAAAGGAGTCGTTTGTGCCGAAAAAGGGAAGGTTGATCCCTCTCAGCCCTGATGAGCAAACCGAAGTTAGCAACTTCGTTGACGGTCAGCTTAAGAAGGGTTATATTCGGCCTAGCAAGTCGCCGCAGACTTCTCCCGTGTTCTTCGTCCCTAAAAAGGATGGAAAGAAGCGAATGGTACAGGACTACCGTTATTTAAACGAGCATACAGTCAAGAACTCGTACCCGCTTCCGCTTACCTCGCAGCTTGTTGACAAGTTAAAAGGCTGTAAATTATTTACGAAAATGGACCTTAGGTGGGGATACAACAACATCCGGATCAAGGAAGGTGACGAGTGGAAAGCCGCTTTCGTCTGTCACCGTGGAGCCTTTGAACCGCTGGTTATGTTCTTTGGATTATGTAATTCCCCCGCCACGTTTCAAAATATGATGAACGACATCTTTGGTGATATGGAGGACGTTCTAGTAGTATATATTGACGATCTTATGATATTTACGAAAACGGACGATGAAAAGGAGCATGACAGGATCGTGCTAGAGGTGCTTCGAAGGTTGAAGGAGAACGACTTGTTCGTCAAACCGGAGAAATGCTTATTTAAGCAAAAAGAGGTCGACTTTCTGGGTATGATAGTTGGCACGAATGGAGTTAAGATGGATCCCGCTAAAGTCGCTGCTGTGCGCGATTGGCCGGTCCCCACTTCTGTTCGTGGAGTTCGAGGCTTCCTTGGCCTTGCGAACTTTTACCGACGATTCATAAAGGATTTCGCGCAGGTCGCGCGCCCCCTTAATGATCTCACTAAAAAGGACACTCCGTTTCTCTGGTCCGACAAGTGCCAAGTAGCGTTTGATACGTTAAAGGAAGCCTTCACGACCGCGCCTATTCTTATGTTCCCCGATCAGGATCGGAAGTTCCGTTTAGAAACCGATGCCTCGGATTACGCAACCGGAGCCGTGCTCTCGGTGGAATGCGATGATGGTCTCTGGAGACCAGTTGCCTATTCGAGTCATTCGCTTAGTGGAGCAGAGCTTAATTATACAGTTCACGACAAAGAGATGCTAGCCATCATTCGCGCTCTAGAACAGTGGCGTCACTACCTTGAGGCTACTCCGTACCAGTTTGAGATTTGGACGGATCACCACAACCTTAAGTGGTTCATGACGTCACAAAAGCTTCAACCACGCCAGGCGCGCTGGGCGCAGTATTTTAGTCGTTTCAACTGTGTTATCGTCCACAAACCAGGAGTTTCAATGGGACGACCAGACGCTCTCTCTCGCCGTGAAGACTTAGTAGAAAATCGCGAGAACGCTAAATCTGAGGAGTCGTTATTTATTAAACCAGAACAAGTGCGCGCTGTGCGCTTAGAAAACCCCTTTATAGAAGAACTGCGCAGTGGAACGGCTGAGGTTGACGCTGGAACGCTCGACCGACGCGACGGTTTGCTGTATGACGGAGATAAAGTTTTCGTGCCTGAGGCACTTAGACAGAAGGTACTCGCTGCTCTTCACGATTCGCCCCTAGCGGGTCATCGAGGTGTAAAAGGAACTCAGGAGTTGATCACACGCTGGTTCACGTGGTCTACCTTGAAGCCCGATGTCGAGGAGTACGTAAAGCATTGTCAGACGTGTCAAGCTAGCAAGCCTAGTAACAAGCCGCCGGCAGGCGAACTCAAATCTTTACCCGTCCCTGATGGGCCTTGGAAGGATCTTACGACCGACTTTATGGATATAGGAGTCAGGAGCTCCTCTGGAAAATCTTACGTCTTAGTTGTCGTCGATCGGTTCTCTAAGGAAGCAGAGTTCATCCCCTGCACTGAAAAGGAAACTGCCGCTAGTACGGCTCGGCTTTATTTAACTCACGTCTGGAAGCATCACGGCCTTCCGCAGTCTCTCGTCTCAGATCGCGGACCGCAGTTCGCATCTCAGTTCTCAAAGGAGTTATTTAAAATGTTGGGTGTCGAGCAGAAGCTCTCGACGGCATTTCATCCACAGACGGACGGTCAAACAGAGCGGTTGAACCGCGAAATTCAGCAGTACTTACGGATGTATGCAAACCATCAGCAGGAACGATGGGAGGATTGGCTTCCCCTGGCTCAATTCGCGTATAACAACTCCAAGTCTTCTTCTACTGGCAAGTGCCCCTTTGAAGTTACCCGTTCATACACACCACGGATGGGCGTCGAGCCGACGACTTCTAAGGTAGAAGCAGCGGAGGAGACCGCTAAAGACTGGTTCCAGGTGTTCCAGGAAGTGCGCGAAAGTTTGGGAAAAGCTAGGACTCGTCAAAAGACTCAGGCAGACAAACGACGGTCCCCTTCCCCTGCTTACTCCGTAGGCTCGCAGGTTTGGCTGGCTACCGACCATTTATCGCTGAAGGATCGGCAGAGCCGAAAATTGACCGAAAAGTGGATAGGCCCGTATGAGGTCTCGGACGTTTTACCCAACGCCGTTAAATTAAAGTTGCCGCGCTCAATGCGCATACACCCGGTAGTGAACGTTTCACGGGTGAAACCTTATCTCGGTGCTCTTGATGGGCAACCGGTTACTCGGCCCGGCCCACAACGGGTTACAGATGAAGGAGATGTCGAGTTTGAAGTTGAGAAAGTTGTTGATTCCCGCTTGAAGCGTGGCAATCTTCAGTTCCTCGTGCATTGGAGGGGATACCCGGAAGAAGATCGCACTTGGGAGCCTAGGTCTGCTCTTAAGAACGCCCAGGAGGCGATAGACGATTTCTACAAACTCCACCCCGGTGCCCCCCGGAAACTCCGTTTACTCTCGACCGAAGGTCTCTTTTTCTCCGCTGTACCCGACCCTTTGACTGCTGTGCAGCCTATCTGGTCTCGCCTGGAAGTCGAGCCATAGGAGGGGATAGTGTAACGGCCCGTACTTTTTCACTACTTGTTGTAGCGTAGACTTAGCGTACTTCTCCTTATTTATCCACTCTCTGGTTAGGGTTACTTAGACGCGCTCATAGACGCTTTACTTAGTCAGCTGCTTGGTCAGCGTTGCCTCCTTGACTCAGCGTGTACTGCTGCAGCCAATGGCGTTTATCTCTCTTTGTTTGGTTTGTTCTATGACGTTCCACGGTACAAACACTCTAGTTAGTATAAATACCGTCTCTCTTGTCGTAGACACTCCAATCGAGTTCATTTGTGCTCTTGCGCATTAACTCTTTCCCAAGCCCTCCACTCTATATCAGTCAGGAGTAACCGAGTATAGTCCTTGTGATTATAAGCGTTACACAAACACTCGTAGTAGTATAAATACCGGCTCTCTTGTCATAGACACTCCAATCGAGTTCATTTGTGCATCACGCATTAACTCAGTTCCCTAAACCTCAGCTCTCTATCAGTCAAGGAGTGACTGATAATGATCTTCGGATTGTTAGTGTTACATCAGCAAATCAGTCAAGTATTGTACAGCACTGTACAGTGGCTACAGTGTGACAGCAGGGTCCCCCACTGTCTGGTTGCCCCACAGTTAGGTAACAGCACTGTACAGCTCCATGTATAATATTAGAACTGTACCTTATCTGCATCAGCAAACTAGTCTGCAGCTGTACAATGCTGTACAGCACTGTACAGTGCCCACAGTGCCACAGCAAGGTCCCCCCCTGTACAGTTGCCTCACAGTCCATCTACAGTGCTGTACAGTCCAAGTCACCTGTACCAACTTGTACAGTACTACGCTTTTTTGCTAATACCATTACGCTTTTTTGGCTAATACCACTACCCTTTTTTGCTAATACCACTACTACACTTTCAAAGTAATAGGCTTATCACTCCATCAAACAGAAATCAAGTCAAAAGTAGTAGTATATTCAAATTCAAGTACTACTACATAAGAGGCTAATAGTACTACACTTTTTACTAGTACTACTACGCTTTTTGCTAATACTACTACGCTTTTTGCTAATACTACTATGCTTTTTACTAATGCTACTACCCTTGTTACTAATACCACTACACTTTTTGCTAATACTACTACGCTTTTTACTAGTACTACTACGCTTTTTCCTAATACCACTACGCTTTTTGCTAATACTACTACACTTTTTACTAATCCTACTACACTTTTTGCTAATACTACTACGCTTTTTGCTAATACCACTACGCTTTTTGCTAGTACTACTACACTTTTTCCTAATCCTACTACACTTTTTGCTAATACTACTACACTTTTTCCTAATAGTACTACGCTTTTTTCTACTACCACTACACTTGTGGGTAATCAAATGTGTGGTAGTAGTGGGCTAGTGGCATACACTACCCTATAGTAGGAATTGGCCATTGTTTGGTCGGCTTTGGCCGCTTGCGCGAAAGGCGTGAGTTTTGGTGTCCACTATATTGCGTTTTTGGGTATTTTTGTGACTTTGCAAAATTTCGAGGCATTAGTGGCTGTGCCCACTACACAACAATCCTAATCATGACTACGCTTTTTTGCTAATCAACATTACTGTACATTTCCTAGTCACACTACAAATATTTGGTAGTCCAAAAAAGCGAACTTTTACTACACTTTTGGTAATCAAAACTGTAAACATTTCACTAGTCAAACACTAATCAACACTACACTTTTGGTAATCAAAAGTGTACACAACATTTAGCTACTCAAACACTAATCAACACTACACTTAATTGGTAATCAAAAAAGCGCCACAACACTACACTTTTGGTAATACAAATGTACACTGCACTTTGCTAATCAAATACTACAAAACACTACATTTATTTGGTAGTCAAAAAAGCGCCACAACACTACACTTTTGGTAATACTCATCTCCACTACACTTTGCTAATCAAACACTACACAACACTACACTTATTTGGTAGTCAAAAATGCGGACTTTTGCTAATCAAACACTACAAACACTACACTTATTTGGTAGTCAAAAATGCGAACTTTACTACACTTTTGGTAATACTCATCTACACTACACTTTGCTAATCAAAACACTACAAAACACTACACTTATTTGGTAGTCAAAAAAGCGGACTTTACTACACTTTTGGTAATACACATCTACACTACACTTTGGTAATCAAAACAATAATCAACACTACACTTATTTCGTAGTCAAAAAAGCGGATTTTTGCTACACTTTTGGTAATACACATCTACACCACACTTTGCTAATCAAACATTACAAAACACTACACTTATTTGGTAGTCAAAAAAGCGCACTTTACTACACTTTTGGTAATACTCATCTACACTACACCTTGCTAATCAATTACTAATCAACACTATACTTATTTGGTAGTCAAAAAAGCGGACTTTACTACACTTTTGCTAATCAAAACAACTACCACTACACTGATTAGGTAATCAAAAATGCGCCACAACTCTACACTTTTGGTAATAAAATGTACACTACACTACACTAATTGTATATTGCCTATATCTCAACCATTTTTGCATGGATGGATGACATAAGCATACCTCTGGGGTCCTCTAGTCAGGCACTACAACTTTCATTAGGACATCTTTGAAATTTAATTTTTGAGACATCCAATTTTTCCAGTATTTTGCATTTTTCTCACCCATTTTTGGGCATATTGATGAGATAAGCATGTTCCCACAATCCTGTGATCCAGCCCCACAACTCTTATTATGACATTGTGGCTGTACAGTGACATCTGTGGGAAGCCCCTATCTCTGTAGCACTGTGTGTCTGTAGGCCTGTCACTCTGTGGGAGCCTGTGGGGGACTGTGGGCTGTGTGACATTACCATGTCACACAATTGTCACACTGTACCTGACTGTGCACTGTGACACTGTGACACTGTGGCACTGTGGGTAAGCTGTGACATCACTGTGGCACTGTGGCCCTGTGCAAAAGTGACTGATTTGCTGATGTGTGCCGTTGTAGGGAGTGTGCACTCCCTAGGGCTGAAACCCACCGCTTTTCGGCATTCCTTCGCCACCACAATGCTCTGACAGTCCTCAGGGCCTCAGACTGCCATATTGCGGCGATTCCCGACTGCTACGACTTCTCTAATCATCCCCATTGTCGTCTAAGGGATTCTGCTGCCTTTCGGCCACCAATACAGCCAGAATGACCGCCTCCACCATCTAAAAATAGCTCCGCCCACCCTTGTGCCTTCTGACCGCCTCACATGCCCCTATCACCGCCGCAAAAGTGCCACTTCACTTCCAGGTTCCGTTCTGAGGGCCTAGCCATGTCTTTTCTGACCGCCTCAGCCCCTGGACACGTGAAACCTGTCCATTGGCTGTCAGAAACCCTTTCCGAAGTGTCAGCTGTCAATCCTGTGACCCACCGCCCACTCCGACGCACATTCCACCGCCATTCCGCTTCCAGACCCCATGTTTCATCTCCCAAAGTTTCCGCAGCTTTCCCTGCACTTCCTTGCTGTCCAGGCATGTCGTCCATACCCTCTCTCTTTACTTACATATTTTTCTGGTCAGTTTTACTTCACTTTCCTTTTCCTTAGTGCGATGCATGTGATTTACCATACGTCGGCCCTTTTCTGTCACTTTTTTTCGACATTTGACAGCTCCGAAAACCGCCGATTTTCACATAGCTACCGCTGCCTCTACGTTACAAGTATCACCGCTTCACTTAGAAAAAAAAAAACCCACCTTTTGCGGTCACCATCTGTGTGTCTGAGCATCCCAGAGTCCCCAGAGTCAAGTCCCTTGACTATTTTCGAGTCCTATGAGTCCTTGCTGAGTCCACAGAGTTCTTCCAGTCTACAGAGTCTTCTACGGGTCCCCAGAGAGTCCGCTTCGAGTTCCAGAGCCTACTTCGAGTCCCCAGAGCCACTCCCTTCGAGAAACTGCCTCCTTTCGAGTCCTGCCGCTGTAGAGTTTAGAGATGGGAGGCCTAGGGAAATACCTGTGGGTCTCCTAGAGTGGGAAAGGGTCTCAGTTCGACCCAAGGGAGCTGAGTTGCCTGGTAGAGGGTGAGAGAGGACAGAAAAGGACAGAAAACGCGCCCTAGAGATCCCAAAAGCAGGTGGGATAACGTCTAATGAGAGTCTGATAAGGAGAAACTAATGTTCCGAGTCCCTCGGGCTTGGAACTCGGTCTGCTCGTCTGGTGGTAATGCGGCTTCTATTCTTCTAAGTAAGTACAGTACATGCTAAGTACGAGTCTGGCTTACATAAGCCAAACTCGTCCAAACACCAAGTAAAAAAAGGTAAAGTAAAAGAATAGAAACAAAAACTAAGGTAAAAACAAAGAAATATAGGAATTACCATGGCGGGGAGGACTCTCTCCCTACATCCGAGGGTGGCTTTAGATAGTGACTGTCCCCAGTCAACACATACCAAGATATATCATAAAGCGAGGTGAGGGGTATCATCCTTGAAACAAAAGTCTAAGTCGAAACTCAAAAATGCGAATTCAAAATGAAAGAGACCATGAAAAAGAAACCAAAATCACTACTCAGCTGATGGGGGGGGCAGTTCGAAGGTAAATCGAAGGTCGTCGAGGGGAAGAGGAGGCTCGGGGGTGGCTCGAAGTGGTCTCGAGGGGGCTCGAAGGTGTATCGAGATGGTTCAAGGGCGAAAGATAGCTCGGGGGTGGCTCGAAGGAGCCTGGCTGACTCTCGAAGGGGAGAGGCTCACTTTCGAAGGGGGCGGGCTCACTCTCGAGCTCGAAGGGTGCTCAGGGGTAGTCTTGAGATCGCCTCGAGGGCAGACGAGGGGTGGGGATGCCTCGGAACTCGAAGGGAGAGAGGGTACCTGTTCAGCTAGCCTGTCTGGGCCACGAGCGAGCACCCAGAAGTCGAGTCGAGCTTGGAGGGTGTATCCGAGTGCCTCTCGAGGGATCTCCTCACCTGTAGGTAGCACGACTCGTCCTCGAAGTATCTTGCACCTACCCGCAGCTAGGTATGAACTGCAGACTCTGCACTGGGCTCGAACATGCCCTTCTCGACCACAAAAGAAACAGAAACTATGCCTCTGAGGCTGCACTTGGTGCCTCGAGCCTCGAAAAGCTGGGGATACCTTGCTCGAACCCGCATACTCACGAAGGGGTGATACCCTACTGGGCACTCTCGAATGCGACTCGAAAGCGGTGGGGGCAGGCTTCGCCATCAAAGTTGGAGCCTCTCGAAGGAGGAACGAGGTGGGGTGGGGTGGCTCGCAGTCCGAGGGTTGCTTCGAAGGAATGCTCGGAGGGGACTCGAGACGAGGGTAAGCCTTACCGAAGGACGTTGAAGATGCTTCGAAGCATGAGTACCACTTCGCAGGGGTACTCGAGGGCTCGTGAGGTCGAAGGGGGTGAGTCGAGGTCGAGCTGAGTTCACGAGGCTTGCTTGAAGCAGTTTCGAGGCGAGGAGGACAAACCTTCGAGTGCTCTAAACCACCTACTGTGTGCGAGTGCGACTGTCGAACCTCTCTCGAGCTGCGAAGGGAGTTCAAAGGCAAGTCACGAGCCTGCTCACACGAGGCACTCCAACCTGGAGGAACAGGGTGTCTCGAGCCTGCGTTAGTGACTCGAAGGGGGAAAGAGCTGCTCAAAGCGAGCTCAGGGGGGCAAGGGGTGTTCTTCGAAGTTCGAGGGGCAGCCTCGAAGGGGGAATGAGAGGGGGACTTCGAGCTCGAGCTTCCCTGGGAGCATCTTCTAGAATGAGACCGAGAATACTCCGCAGGGGCACTAGACTGGTGGCTGGACAAGGGCGAGTGTGGGTGTTGAGAGGGTCCCTGGGGCGACTCGAGACTTGACGAGGGGTTCTTCGAAGCTAGATGAGGGGGTGAGCAGCCTACCCCATCCTCGATGACCTCCTTTGTAACATGAACAACGACCTCAACAGGCCATAGCTGGCCTGACTGGAGCAGGGGGTACCTGGATGCGAGCCTCCTTGAGACTTCGAGCTCGACCTGGGGTGGGAGGCCTCGAAGGAACAGCTGGGGCTGGTGGCTCATCTCGAGTATGTTGCCCCTTACCATGGCCAAGAATAAGAGCCGGAATATGCGAAGGTACTTCCCCAAGGCTTCGACAGAGCTCAGCTCCCTGCAACGAGCTCCCTCGAGGACGGAGTAGAACTCCTCGAAGTACTTGAGGTTATCCTCGACTGGTTCGATCTCGGGGTACTGAAGGGTTACGAGTGCCTTGAATTCGTCCCATTGCCTACCAACTGGGGCACTAGCAGCGAGGTGGCCCCAGAGAAGTCTATCGAGGGATGGGGCTCCCTTGATCGCAACCATCATTAGGGACGAATCCCCAGACCTTCCCTGGGCCTTACCATACTCCTCCACTTCTTCGAAATAGGCTTGCAGGTCCTGTGCTTGCCCCGAGAACTTCGGGTGGGGCTCGAGTGGGGCTCGAGACTGTCTGCATGCCTCATCCATCATGGGTGGTATTTGCGAAGCTCGAACGACTATATTTCACAGTCTAGAAAATTATTGGTAGTATAATCGAGGGTGAGCACGAGCCTCGAACGTCTGTGGTCGGTCTCGAAGGATAAAACGAAGGGGGGTGGGGTCACCTCGATGCGACCTCGAACGTCTATGGGGAGATGGGGGGGTGGATCCTGTATGCGAAACGAGAGGGGAGGTTCTTGTGTACACGACACGAGTGGTTACGACCACCGAAATGAAGAGAAAATGAAATTAGTCGCGGTGTGCGACTCGAAGCCTCGACTTAACCTGCAGCCTCACTTGACTGCAAAACATGCAAGAAAAACCAATGATATTCGTCTTGATATGTCTAAGAATGAATGCAGGTGTGTCTAATGGAGCGTCTATGTCTCGAAAACGTCTCGAAAGGGCTCGAAGTTCGTCTGGGGGTCTCGAAAGGGTCTCGAACGTCTGGGATCTCGAAGTGACTGATGAGGATCTCGAAGGGCTGTATACTGACTCTAGGCAGGTGGGGAAGGATTCCTACGACTCGAAATGGCACGAAAATGCGAATGGTGGGGCCAGGGAGCAAGGCTGTGGCAGGAGGGGGAGGACGGCAGCACGTCGGTGAAGAACCACTGGACGGAATGATACGAAACCTCCGGGCCCAGTAGCAGGGACCTACAGAAAGTGGGCGAACGAAGAAATACGAAAATAGGCAAACCCAGTCTCGAGATATTTGCAAAACGGTCTGATATGGCCCTTCAGCACAAAAAGCGCGATATCTCCAGAGGTAATGATGGGGATGCGACAGCAAAGGCACCTCCCAGGAGCTCTCAACAGGCTCTACTATACCTGGAGTTTGCGAGGGGAGAGGCGCGTCGGCTCTCGAGAGAAGGCGTGTGCAGCTGGGAGGGTGGGGGAACAGTAGTGCGTTGTGGGACAACGGCTGGGCCAAACGACACGAAACTCGGGGACGTTGTAGAGCGGATCTAGGGGTGCTGGGAGATCGAAGAAACGAGAGGAATGGCGCACCCAATCCCAAGTTATGCCAAAATCCGTCCTACAGTGTCTTTCTCCACAAAATGCGTGATATCTCCAGAACCACTGAGGCTATAGTGACAAAGAATATACCTCCTGAGAGCTTTCGGCGAGTAGAATCCGATTCCAGAAAAGCGAGAGGGTGGACGCGTCGGTTCTTGAGAAATCGCGTGTGCAAGGTCGAGGGTAGGGGGAGAAGATGGATTACCAAGCAAACAGCCCCCTCGCGGTGGGCTCCAGATGTAGAGTTTAGAGATGGGAGGCCTAGGGAAATACCTGTGGGTCTCCTAGAGTGGGAAAGGGTCTCAGTTCGACCCAAGGGAGCTGAGTTGCCTGGTAGAGGGTGAGAGAGGACAGAAAAGGACAGAAAACGCGCCCTAGAGATCCCAAAAGCAGGTGGGATAACGTCTAATGAGAGTCTGATAAGGAGAAACTAATGTTCCGAGTCCCTCGGGCTTGGAACTCGGTCTGCTCGTCTGGTGGTAATGCGGCTTCTATTCTTCTAAGTAAGTACAGTACATGCTAAGTACGAGTCTGGCTTACATAAGCCAAACTCGTCCAAACACCAAGTAAAAAAAGGTAAAGTAAAAGAATAGAAACAAAAACTAAGGTAAAAACAAAGAAATATAGGAATTACCATGGCGGGGAGGACTCTCTCCCTACACCGCTTCAAAAGTTCTGCAGTGTTTCAGAGTCATTCCTGTAACGGCCCGTACTTTTTCACTACTAGTTGTAGCGTACCCTTAGCGTAGTCTACCTTATTTATCCACTCTCTGGTTAGGGTTACTTAGATGCGCTCACAGACGCTCTACTTAGTCAGCTGATTCGTCAGCGTAGCCGCATTGACTCAGCGTGGAGCGCTGCAGCCAATAGCGTTTATCTCTCGCTTGTTTGGTTTGTTCTACGACGTTCCTCGGTACAAACACTCGTAGTAGTATAAATACCGTCTCTCTTGTCGTAGACACTCCAATCGAGTTCATTTGTGCATCGTCACTTTAACTCAGTTCCCTCATCCTCTACTCGTCTCAGTTCTTGGAGTAACCGAGTATAGTCTTCGGATTATAAGCGTTACACTTGAACTCGATTATCACATACTCCCTTACTCCGCTTGCGCCCAGGCATATAGGGCAACGTATACCCGGACTCCAGGGTTAAGGAGCTTCACTTTCTTCTCTTCACTTCGTTTACGGGGCGACGCCTTTAGTCCCGTCCACCTATCGGCTGGTGGTTGTGTTTGAAGAAGAAACGTAGTTAGTAGTCCCGCTATCCGTCAAGGGTAGTGCGAAGGCGTAACCCACATTAGGGGGTGGAAACGCATAGCTTAAAGTAGTTCCCCTACGTCAAGGGAGGTAGAAAATGTACTACTGTATCCCTACTAGCTTTACGATAGTTGAGACAGAGTACCGCCACTGAGGGCAGGGAAAATCTCTTTCAAGATTCCTCACGTAAAGAAGTCGGAGTCGTTGGCTCCTCGAGTTAGGTTTTCTCCTTACCTGAAAAAGGAAGAATCGCCCGTTCCCCCGCTCCTGTTCGCTCGGGAAATAACACCCCTCGAGCAACAAATTTTTGGCACCCCCGAACCTCTCCTTCCTCGCCCCTCACCTCTCCCTCTTCGCTCCCCCTCTCCCGACCCCAACTTACTGGGTTTCGTTCTGCACGTCCCGTACAACTTACGGAACAGACGAACCATCCGACCTCCCCCTCGTACCCCCGTAACGTTCACTGGTCATGGACCAATTCACGCAGGACCAGCTGCACTTCATGCAGCAAATGACGGCCATGATCACGGCCCAGGTCGCCAACCAGGTGGCCCAGCACGTCGCCGGCGCCGTGGCCGGCATGCAGCCACAGCAGCAAGGCGGAGGGGCTGCCCAGAATGTTAATCAAAACGTTGACCCCACGAAACGGGGCGTCGCCGACCCGGGGCTATTCGACGGGTCTATTAGTAAGTTCGAGGAATGGTGGGCCAAGATGAAGGCCTACATCATAGTGGCGAACCAGACCAGCCCCAGGGCTAGGAATCTCGCAGTCTGGTCCAGGATGACCGGACCTATTGCTGGAGCTTACGCGCGGGCGCGTATCGACACATGTATGGCGGCAGGGGCCTGGCCGTCCTACGACGATCTCGTGGCCGAAGTAGAGGCGCGCTTCAGGCCGCTTCACAACAAGGACTGGGCTAAGGAACAGCTCAGTAAAGTTCACCAAGGATCGGCTAGGACGGAAGAGTTCCTGGCCAAGTTCAACGCACTAAGGACCGCATCCGGGGTATCCGACAATTACGCAATTTTCATGCTGGAAAGGGCACTCCGCCCTGAAATTGTCCAGCAGATCTTCGTTCAGGGACGCCGCAAGGATACCTGGGCAGAGTACGATGTCGAGGCTAGATGTCTCGGCGCTGCCCTGGAGGCAGTAAGGATCAAGACTGGCGGTGCGTCCTCTCGATGGGGACAAAACTTCTCACGACCCTCGCCCGGGGTAACGTCAGGGCAAGGCGCGCCCATGGACATTGGGGCTGCGCAGGGCGGATCAGGAAGCCACCCCAAGAAGGACTTCTCGAATTACCAATGCTACGCGTGCGGCCAGAAGGGCCATATACGACCGCATTGCCCGCAGAGCGGGAACAAAGGCAAAGGGCGCCAGGTGCGCTCTGAAGGTGTTGACCCGCGGCTGGCCGCCATGGACGGCATGACGTTTGAGCAGATAGTTGCTCACGTCTCTAAATTAAAAGAATCGGAGCTGCAGTGAAGTCGGGTCCTGCAGGCGCGGACAATGTTAGTACTGGACTTGTCTCTTTTCTCCCATATAGTTTCTCTTCTCGTTGTTGCTCGGTTCCGTCTTCTAAAAATAGCTTAAAAGAAAACACAAAAATAGATAATACAAAAACACAAAAAAAGGTTTCATTCTCAGACATAGTTACTGTAAATAGGTTTTCTCCTCTCTCTGTAAATAATATGGACGACGATTCAGACTTTGTACCTACTCCGTCTGTTGGAGGGTCCCGAAAGGGCTCGGGACCGGACGTTAAACTGGCACCGCTTAATTCTCCAAGCAATAAAACTCCTAAAAATAGCGTTTCGAAAGGATCCGAGTCGGTTAGCGATGCTCAGGCGACAGTACCACCAAAATCCCGAGTTCGCACGCTCAACTTAAAGGATCACGTTGCTGTACCTATCATTATTCGCACTAGGAAGGGTGACGCACACGCTGTGCAGGCCTTGTTGGATTCCGGTGCTACAGGTGTTTTCGTGGACGCCAAATTCGTTGATCGAAAGAAGCTTCCAAAGTTGTCTCTCCCACGAGCTGTGGATGTGTTTAATGTCGATGGAACTCTTAACTCCGCTGGAAGGATTACTCATCAAGTTCCGCTTAGAGTTCAGTTCGGAAATCACTTCGAAGAGTTAGTAGCCGATGTCACAGATCTGGGATCTCACGACGTGATTTTGGGTCACACGTGGCTTGCCACTCACAACCCGGATGTCAATTGGAAAACCGGTGAAATCTCGATGAAGAGGTGTCCTCGTAGTTGCAGGCAACTCGCGCCGAAGCCGGCCTTCGTTAGACGTATCGAAAAGGAGGAGGTCCAGGCCCTCGAAGACTGGCATAATATATTCAGAGCCGACAGGCAGGAGGCTCCTAAAAAGGACAAAACCCCTGAGGAACTGGTTCCGAAGGAATACCACGATTATTTAAGCGTCTTCTCTGTCCAGGAATCCGAACGCATGCCGCTTAGGAAACCATGGGACCACGCGATAGAACTAAAGGAGTCGTTTGTTCCAAAAAAGGGAAGGTTGATCCCTCTCAGCCCTGATGAGCAAACCGAAGTTAGCAACTTCGTTGATGGTCAGCTTAAAAAGGGTTATATTCGCCCTAGTAAATCGCCACAGACTTCTCCCGTGTTCTTCGTCCCTAAGAAGGATGGAAAGAAGCGAATGGTACAGGACTACCGCTATTTAAACGAGCATACAGTCAAGAACTCGTATCCGCTCCCGCTTATCTCGCAGCTTGTTGACAAGTTGAAAGGCTGTAAATTATTTACGAAAATGGACCTTAGGTGGGGATACAACAACATTCGGATCAAGGAAGGTGACGAGTGGAAGGCCGCTTTCGTCTGTCACCGTGGAGCCTTCGAGCCGCTGGTTATGTTCTTTGGTTTATGTAATTCCCCCGCCACGTTTCAAAATATGATGAACGACATCTTCGGTGATATGGAGGACGTTCTAGTAGTATATATTGACGATCTTATGATATTCACGAAAACGGACGATGAAAAGGAGCATGACAGGATCGTGCTAGAGGTGCTTAGAAGGTTGAAGGAGAACGACTTGTTCGTCAAACCGGAGAAATGTTTATTTAAGCAAAAAGAGGTCGACTTTCTGGGTATGATAGTTGGCACGAATGGAGTCAAGATGGACCCCGCTAAAGTCGCTGCTGTGCGCGATTGGCCGGTCCCCACTTCTGTTCATGGAGTTCGGGGCTTCCTTGGCCTTGCGAACTTTTACCGACGTTTCATAAAGGATTTCGCGCAGGTCGCGCGCCCCCTTAATGACCTAACTAAAAAGGACACTCCGTTTCTCTGGTCCGACAAGTGCCAAATAGCGTTTGACACGTTAAAGGAAGCCTTCACAACTGCGCCTATACTTATGTTCCCTGATCAGGATCGGAGGTTCCGCTTAGAAACTGATGCCTCGGATTACGCAACCGGAGCTGTGCTCTCGGTGGAATGCGATGACGGTCTCTGGAGACCTGTTGCCTATTCGAGTCACTCGCTTAGTGGAGCAGAGCTTAATTATACGGTTCACGACAAAGAGATGCTAGCCATCATCCGCGCTCTTGAGCAATGGCGTCACTACCTTGAGGCGACCCCGTACCAGTTTGAGATTTGGACGGATCACCACAACCTTAAGTGGTTCATGACGTCGCAAAAGCTTCAACCACGCCAGGCGCGTTGGGCGCAGTATTTTAGTCGTTTCAACTGTGTTATCGTCCACAAACCAGGAGTTTCAATGGGACAGCCGGACGCTCTCTCTCGCCGCGAGGACTTAGTAGAAAATCGCGAAATCGCTAAATCTGAGGAATCGCTATTTATTAAACCCGAACAAGTGCGCGCTGTGCGCCTAGAAAGTCCCTTCATAGAAGAACTGCGCAGTGTAACGGCCGAGGTTGACGCTGGAACGCTCGACCGATGTGAGTCGACGTGTGGATCTATGGCGAAAACACCACAAAACCAACACAAAGACAAATGCCGAGTCGGTGGTTTACCTTCGCGGACTTTGGCTCGAGGGATCGGTTACAGCGAAGTGGGGGAGGGGTTCTGCACACCTAGAAGACTAGGGCAGAAGGGAATAGTGCTCCTGACGAGAGGGGAGCAGAGGGACGACAGAAAAGCGAAGATATTTAGGCTACTCGGAGCCTAGAAGCGATGTAAGATGATGAAGAATAACAGTAAATAGACCCTTAATGGAGCCTCAGATACTGCAAGAATAAAGATGATAATGAAGGGCCTTAAAGCGACGACAATAAGGCAGATAACGTCGATAATGATTGGGCAATAGTCTCACTACAAAGGGGACGGTATCCTATGCAGGGGGGCTACTTGCTTGTTGTACTTGCTGCGACGTATTGGTACTTATATACAAAAGGTAGCGCAGCCTGAAGTAAATAGAGGGAAACACTTTGTAAGGGGTTTGTAAGCGATTGGTAAGAGGATTGGTAAAGGATTGGTAAGGCCGAGCAAGGCTGAGTAAGGACAGTAAGCGATTGGTAAGTAAAATCAGTCAGCATGACGAAGAATATCACAAATCATTTGAAATAGAATGAGTCATTAAGGAACGGATGAATAATGCGACAGAAAGGGGGATGAGTAAGTGCACTGGTCACTGCTGAATAAGGGGGTATGACTGCAAATGAGTCACTCTGACTCCTAGATCTGAGATCCAGATTCATTGGGGCGATATGCTGCGCATCCGAAAGAAGAACTGTGGGGATTTCTGCCAGGGGCCAACTTTGGGGGTCTCCAGGGTAGTCAGGGCTTAGGATTTCGCAACTTTCCCCCCTCTCTCCTCTCTGCAAAGCGACCTGTACCAGGTGCAACTAGTGCTCTGGAGGGCATGAGGAGGAGGAGGGGCCGTCTTCTCCAATGAGGGCAGGGAGAAGTGCCTCAAAATCGTCATGAATGCGATCAGATAGTGTAGATGAGAGTAGTTGGTACTGCAGCTGTCGCAATTTTGGGAGAACAAAAGACGAGATTGAGAGGTAGACGTTGCAGGGGGCAGGAAGGAAAAATCCGTAATCCTTTTCGACTGGAGAGACCGAAACAACCACATAAGACCTCTCAAGCCTGATGACAGACTTGAGGCGACCAAAGAATGTCTTCCTCGACGTCAGACTGACGAGAAGAAGGCGCTGTCCCAAAGCGATAGGATGGGAGGTCATGGACGAGGGAGGGATGAACCAGGAGGCTTCGGGGCGAGAGCTAGTGGGGATTCCTGGCAGGTACTCGTAGTTATTCTCCCTAGCAAAGGACACGAGCGAAGAGACAGTCGAGGAGGTGGCCATTACGATAAATATTGGCGAAATGGGCGTTCGTTGGTAGAAATGATGCAGAAAATCGTGGAGTGCGCGGATCGTTACCAAATTTGGTAGGAAGGATGGCGTGGTCGAGAGCTTCCTGTGAGCGTGGGAATGGTGTCGATATCTTTAGAATTGACGGAGATATTCGAAAAATCGGAATGCCGTAAACTAGCGCTCAAAAAGTTTTTTTGGGCGCTCGAGCGGTTTCTTCCCTAACGTTAAGGATGGTTCTTGTGTGATGGATGACTGCTGGCAATATCAGTCATTCTTCGCATTAGGGCTAGGCTTCTCCGTTCTTCATCATTCAGCTTCTGAGTCCATGCTCACGTCGCCAAACACCTTTGGTGCGTGACACCGACGCGACGGTTTACTGTACGACGGAGATAAAGTTTTCGTGCCCGAGGCACTTAGACAGAAGGTACTCGCTGCTCTTCACGATTCGCCCCTAGCGGGTCATCGAGGCATAAAAGGAACTCAGGAGTTGATCACACGCTGGTTCACGTGGTCCACCTTGAAGCCCGATGTCGAGAAGTACGTAAAGCACTGTCAGACGTGTCAAGCTAGCAAGCCTAGTAACAAGCCGCCGGCAGGCGAACTCAAATCTTTACCCGTCCCCGATGGGCCTTGGAAAGATCTAACGACCGACTTCATGGATATAGGAGTCAGGAGCTCCTCTGGAAAGTCTTACGTCCTGGTTGTCGTCGATCGGTTCTCTAAGGAAGCAGAGTTCATCCCCTGCACTGAAAAGGAAACTGCCGCTAGTACGGCTCGGCTTTATTTAACTCACGTCTGGAAGCACCACGGCCTTCCCCAGTCTCTTGTCTCGGATCGCGGACCGCAGTTCACGTCTCAGTTCTCGAGGGAGCTATTTAAAATGTTGGGTGTCGAGCAGAAGCTCTCAACGGTGTTTCATCCACAGACGGATGGTCAAACAAAGCGGTTGAACCGCGAGATTCAGCAGTATCTACGGATGTATGCAAACCATCAGCAGGAACGATGGGAGGATTGGCTTCCCCTGGCTCAGTTCGCGTACAACAACTCCAAGTCTTCTTCTACTGGCAAGTGCCCCTTTGAAGTTACCCGTTCTTACACACCACGAATGGGCGTCGAGCCGACGACTTCTAAGGTAGAAGCAGCGGAGGAGACCGCTAAAGACTGGTTCCAGGTGTTCCAGGAAGTGCGCGAAAGTTTGGGAAAAGCTAGGACTCGTCAGAAAACTCAGGCAGACAAGCGACGATCCCCTTCCCCTGCTTACACCGTAGGCTCGCAGGTTTGGCTGGCTACCGACCATTTATCGCTGAAGGATCGGCAGAGCCGAAAGTTGACCGAAAAGTGGATAGGCCTGTACGAGGTCTCGGACGTTTTACCCAACGCCGTTAAGTTAAAGTTGCCGTGCTCGATGCGTATACACCCGGTAGTGAACATTTCACGGGTGAAACCTTATCTCGGTGCTCTTGACGGGCAACCGGTTTCTCGGCCTGGCCCACAACGGGTTACGGATGAAGGAGATGTCGAGTTTGAAGTTGAGAAAGTTGTTGATTCCCGCTTGAAGCGTGGCAATCTTCAGTTCCTCGTTCATTGGAGGGGATACCCGGAAGAAGATCGCACTTGGGAGCCCAGGTCTGCTCTTAAGAATGCCCAGGAGGCGATAGACGATTTCTACAAACTCCACCCCGGTGCCCCCCGGAAGCTTCGTTTACTCTCGACCGAAGGTCTCTTTTTCTCTGCTGTACCCGACCCTTTGACTGCTGTGCAGCCTATCTGGTCTCGCCTGGAAGTCGAACCATAGGAGGGGATAGTGTAACGGCCCGTACTTTTTCACTACTAGTTGTAGCGTACCCTTAGCATAGTCTACCTTATTTATCCACTCTCTGGTTAGGGTTACTTAGACGCGCTCACAGACGCTCTACTTAGTCAGCTGATTTGTCAGCGTAGCCGCATTGACTCAGCGTGGAGCGCTGCAGCCAATAGCGTTTATCTCTCGCTTGTTTGGTTTGTTCTACGACGTTCCTTGGTACAAACACTCGTAGTAGTATAAATACCGTCTCTCTTGTCATAGACACTCCAATCGAGTTCATTTATGCATCGTCACTTTAACTCAGTTCCCTCATCCTCTACTTGTCTCAGTTCTTGGAGTAACCGAGTATAGTCTTCGGATTATAAGCATTACAATTCCCACCGATTTCCAGAGTCTAAACCGCCGCCCTTTGAGTCCTTCCGCCGCTTCCAAAGTTCTGCAGTGTTTTGGAGTCATTCCTGCCGATCTACAGAGTATAAGCTGCCGCCATTCGAGTCCCAGCTCTTACTAGCCTTCGTAGCCCTTCAGTGTAATGGCCCGTATCTTTTTCACTACTTGTTGTAGCGTAGTCTAGCGTAGTTCTCCTTATTTATCCACTCTCTGGTTAGGGTTACTTAGACGCGCTCATAGACGCTTTACTTAGTCAGCTGCTTGGTCAGCATTGACGCATTGACTCAGCATGTCCTGCTGCAGCCAATGGCGTTTATCTCTCTTTGTTTGGTTTGTTCTACGACGTTCCACGGTACAAACACTCTAGTTAGTATAAATACCGCCTCTCTTGTTGTAGACACTCCAATCGAGTTCATTTGTGCACTATCGCATTAACTCATTCCTCTGCCCTCTACTCTCTATCAGTCAAGGAGTGACCGAGTATAGTCCTTGGATTATAAGCGTTACATTCAGAGCCGCCATATTTGCCCGCCTGGTGGCGGTAATCCGAGTTCTTCATTGCCAACTACCCCCAGACCTCAGGGGATCTTTTCCCTTGTCTCCCATAGCCTTTCCGACACTCCCTTCCGACTCACGACCCCTTGGGACGAGCCTAGGCTTAGCCTACAGCTTTCCCCCCCTTTCCCCCTTGCGCTCTCACAAGAAGAGTTGCCCACACCGTGCTCTACAGTTGCGAAGGCTAATAAGCGCTGTCAACTACTTCGGCTACCTGAAGCACTGTCAGCTGCTGCACTGCAGCTCCACCCAGAAGTGCTGTCAACCACTGTACCACAGTCCTGGACTGGGAAAACTGTCAATCACCGTATGGAGGCCTCTTGCTGTCGGGCGCTGTACAGAGGCCTCTCGCTGTCAGGCACTGTACAGCAGCCCATACTGTCTATCACTGTATGGTAGCCCCACACTCTCCATTCACTGTACAGCAACCCCATACTGTCAGTTATGATACAGAGGGCCTACACTGTCTACTACTGTATGAATACATCAGCAAAGCTACATGGAGTCTAATCTGTCTGAAGTGCCTGAGTCCATCTGACAAACCTTAAATCAATTCATTTGTACTCTTGGCATTCAATTCATTCAACAGATGTCAGACTCATCAGACAGGCTCAGACAGATTAGACTGTCTGCAACTTTCCTGATGTAGACATGAACTGTCTGATGCTGTCCACACTCTGAATGTAAATGATCACTGGAAGCTTGCTATTGCAATCATGATCATATGTATAGACCAACACAAATTAGAGACGATACTAGTCTAGAATTACTTCCCAACCTCCCTGCTTCACCATAACTGGATCTTTGGCGACAAACCCAGTCCTGCAAAACTAGTAAGATTACATCCATGAGCTCATATACAAACACTTATATTCCCATTTGTGCCCAATCCTCCAACATGGCACTGAGTTTTGGGCCATGGTACATATCAAGAGCAACAGTATCCATTAAGGCAAGGAGCCTCTGGTACGAGTCTTCAAGTTCACCCACATTGAGTGATTCTGCCTTAGAGAAGCCATGCCATTTGTATGTCAAAAGAACACTATGAACCTTTAGGGGGACATGATGGTTAGCATCTGAGCTGAATGATCAAATAACTCATGATAGCAGCAGCAAGGGCCAGAGCCTTGTACAGGACAAAGTGCTGAAACTCAACATACTGATGGAGGGATTTTACGCTGTTGCTGTAGTAGACTCCAAGACAGATATTCTGTAGGGCAGGATGTGCAAAATTACTGGCTTTTCCCTAATAATTAACATGGTTGGTCAGCTACATAGGCTAGAAGAGATTGTACATACGAGACTGTCGCACTCTCCTCGCAGGAATTTAGCTCCCTCAAGAAGTGCAGTGGCCTTTTGCTTGACTGCATCGAGCCACTCATGTTCGATTGTAGCACTTTGGGGGGCAGACAAATTATATTTGATGGGAACAATCTGGACAGCAACCTTCTTGATTTTGCTCTGGAATGTTTGCATATCATTGAATAACTGTTGCAACCTCAAACGGTGAGAATGGGTAGTGCACAGCCACTTACCATCCATGCCATAGACCTCTTGTACTGTGGGTAGAAGCCTATAGGAAAATGTTGAGAACAGACCACAAAAATGTATCACAAGGAATATATTTACCTGCCTCAAGCTCACTCTGGTCTTCCTGGTATTTGACCACCAGCTCAATTATTTCTTCACTACACTGACCATCAACAGCAGTCTTGAGCCTAAGGAAAGGTTCCTCAGTGGCAATGTAAAGCCAGATCCTTGCCTTGGCCTTGTCAAGTAGTTTGGTCCATAATGGAGGGCAGAATGCCAGTGTTGTTGGCTTCACAATGACATGTTCTGTGCACGCCCTAGATGCGCACTGCCCTTACCAGAGTTGGCCTTTGCATTGTCTGCATCCATCAGCTCCTCTGCAGCCAATTGTTGGCCAGACAACATTGCATTGGGGTGGGTCTTCTTTGAGGGGCAGCGATCCTGAGATGTGTGGCCACGATGTACATCATTTAAATAGGTTGGTGAGGGAGATCTTCGACGATGATTTAGGCTATGATGCCAACCAAGCACATCGTAGTCAATTCTGGGCTAGTGGGTCATGGTAGTCACGCCAGTAATCAACAATAATGTAGTATATACCTCTTGGTTAGCTTCGTGGGGTAGGGAAGGCAAGCTCCCCACTAGGATATGGACTAGGTATGGAGTGGTTGAGGCTGGTTTGGTTTTTCTAAGGGGCTAGATCCCCATTTTGTACTTGGGATTGGGACTTAGCTGTGAGGTGAGTGGTTGCTTAGTAAGCAAAGTTGGGATTTGGACTCGAGTTTGTATTAGTTACAAATCAATCACCACTATAGAGACTGGAGAGCACAGGCTGGTGGGACCAGCCTGTGGCAGTCTTCTTCTGTTGCTATCCTTGAGTATGAGGACAGGACAGCCCCAGGGGAGTCCCAGGGTAGTGGGATTGGAGAGTTTTCAGTCAGAGTACAGCTAAGTGTCTACAGTGTCTTTTCAGTTTCTTTTTCTCTACAGTTCTCTTTTCCAGACATAGTCCCCAGGACTATCTGCAGGCCTATCAGGTCTACCCCTAGCCTATCTCTCTTCCTTTTCCTTCACCACTGGTCTCACGAACTATGGTTACACCAAATCCCATATGTCCAAAAAGTTATTAAGCATTTTAACATGGAGCATGCAACTTTGGTTCACACACCTCTTCCTTTGGGCTATCAACCCGAGAAAGCTCCAGAAAAGTATCAAGCCACTTCACAACTTTGTCCCAGGTTTCAACCAGTTATAGGATCACTCCTTCATATGGCTTTGGGAACCAGACCTGACATTGCATATGCAGTTATTCACATGTCACAATATATGTCAAATCCTACCAATCTTCACCTTAAACAGGCTCTCCATATAGTTCATTATGTGGCATCCACACCGAACTTGTGCCTGCATTACCATGGGAATGAAAAGCGAATCTATGGCTTTGCAGATGCTGATTGGGCATCGAATAAAGATACTTGTCACTAGACTACTGGCTTTGCCATGTACTATGGAAACTCCCTTATTTTGTGGAGATCCCGAAAACAGAAAACAATTGCTCTTTCTTCTACTGAGGCAGAGTATATGGCAATGTGCGATGCTGCCAGGCAAATTAAATGGCTCGATATGCTCTTCAAAGAATTGTTGTTTAAAATGGAGAAGACCATCCTTTATTGTGACAACATGGGTGCTTGCTTCATAGCTGAAAATCCCATTTTTGATGGTCATTCCAAACATATCGACATACAATGGCACTTTGTTCATGAATGTGTCAAAGAAGGATTGTTTGCCATTGAATATGTTAACACCAATCACCAGTGGGCTGATGGGTTAACTAAAGGCTTAATGTGGCAGAAGTTCGAAGACAATCGCTCGTCATTAGGATTGGTAATCAACCTGAATTAGAGCGAGGGGGAGTGTTGAACATTCATGTGAAACTCTATGGCTATATGGCTATGTCTAAGCTGGTCATGTGATGTTGACAGTTCCACAACGTTCTATCATATTCTACGGTGTTCTCTTGTACCAGATAACCAGATAACACGTTCCTAGTAGAAAGACAGAGTCATACCTATATGGAAGGTCCTCTTACTTACAATTATGGTAGTTAGTCCAGCATGCTAGCACACCTGGTCTGTGTGCACTCTGCATGTATATAAACCCCTTGGGCTCTGCCCAGTTGCTGTAGAAGGCCTCACAGCTATACCATTCTCTCACAACTACTTGTCCTACTATCTCAAGTCCAAGACTCAACTGAAACCTAAGGCAAGTGCTCAGCCTTGTCCCTTCGCCCCTTTTGCACCTCTGCACAATAGCCACTGGCTGTCCATATGTGTTGGCAGTTTGGAGCATGGGCTACTCATATGTTGTGACTAATCTGACTACATGGGGTCTGTGGCATATCAGCAGCACTGATGTCCAACCTTAGTCTCACAGGGCTCCTCCAGTGTCATGGCCAGCTTCAGCAAGGGTTTGCTTGGGGGGTCCTGGGGAGGGGTAGAAGGTCCTGTGAACATGGAGGTTTGATGATGGTCAACATAACTCATCAATGAGTAATTCACAATGAGCATGATGGACATACCACCCTGTTGTACATTGCTGGTGCTTGCCACACCAATCATGTCTTCCTCCTCCTCATCACTCTCAAGGACAAGTCGCTTTGACTTGATTTGTTGTCCTGCATTGGGAAAATAGGGGGTTAGATGATCTTCTAGCTGGCTGTTACTCTATGCACTTACTTCTTCTCATTTTCTCTTCTATCAGATAGGCCCTCTTAACTCTTACTGATTGGAGCACCTCGACATTACGTGTGAGCTCAGCATAACTCGTCGATGAGTTGTGCAACACTGCATACCAAGGTTAAGCTTGTCCATTCCATCATGTATGGTCACCTCTGCTTCTTACTCTGCCTGAATGAGTTCTGTCCAATACTGGTCACACTTGGCTTCACTTGCTACCTCAAAGGCATAAATGGATCTCAAGACCTGTCTCAAAGACTGTTCTCGGATGGTTGGCATGCCATTTTTTTAATCAAAAAAAGGGCATCTCCATTCAAAACAAACATACTTACAGGGAGAAAGGTATTCAGTGCAGATTTTAGTTCAGGGGTTATTTTTCCACCCTTGATAAGTCCCAGGCCTTCAGTCACGACATCATCCACCAACTTGTTGATAGAATTGATGTGTTCTGCAAGCCTCTTCTTGGCATCCTTGAAAAAAAAAACCCCAAGTCATACATGGAGACATTAAGCTTTGAACTGTCCTGCAATGCTGCTCACCTCAACTTTGCTAGCTTCTTTGAAGGAAGTCTGTGGTACCATGGTGCTCAATTCAAACCATATTTCAACTCACATGCAATGTCTCTTCTTACCTGAGTGGGAGAGATCACCATCTTGCTGGGGCTTGCCATTTTGCACAGTTCGTCGACAAGTTATGTCAACTAACCAAGTGTTGAAGGAAGGAAAGAGAGAGAAAGAAAAGAAATCTCTCAATCAATCAAGTAAACTTTGTTTGTGCTTGTTTGACTCCTCACCTAAGTAGGAAGGTAGTGGTTGGTGTTCAAGTATATACAATGAAGTTGCTTAGGTAATAAATAAACTTGATGGTCCAGCTAAGTTATACAGTACATTTCTCAGGGAAACCATTGAGCAGCCACTTTAGCATCCACCATCTGCATGGCTGTGTCTGCTCCCACAAGGTCCTCAGCCTTTCTGATGTACTTGAATCCTCGGCACCCCACCACATCCTGCAAGGACACTATGTGGCCAAGTATCACCTGGGCACTGGGTGATTCTGCTGCTTGCCCCAATTCCTTGACTACCTTATCTGACCCAGGCCTGGCCTCTGGTATTTTCTGTGCAAGTTCCAATACCATCAACAACAAGAAGAGGATTGCTGGAAGTGTCTGGAACTGGGTGTCTGACTCAGCTTGGGAGATGGTGCTCTTGAAAGCCTCCCAAGTGTAGGTTGCATTTGCTTGTGGCATGTCAGCAGCACCAGCACTGATGTCCAACCTTAGTCTCACAGGGCTCCTCCCAGTGGTCTCAGTGTCATGGCCAGCTTCAGCAAGGGTTCGCTTGGGGGGTCCTGGGGGGGTAGAAGGTCCTGTGAACATGGAGGGTTGATGATGGTCAACATAACTTGTCAATGAGTAATTCACAATGAGCATGATGGACATACCACCCTGTTGTACATTGCTGGTGCTTGCCACACCAACCATGGCTTCCTCCTCATCACTCTCAATGACAAGTCGCTTTGACTTGATTTGTTTTCCTGCATTGGGAAAATAGGGGGTTAAATGATCTTCCAGCTAGCTGTTACTCTATGCACTTACTTCTTCTCATTTTCTCTTCTATGAGATAGGCCCTCCTAACTCTTACTGATTGGAGCACCTTGACATTCTGATGCTCCTTTTCTAATGCTGTGGCCCTGTCCTTCTCAGCCTGTTCTTCATTCTTCTCCATGACCCACAAGCTATTGGCATTGTTTTTGAAGAAAGTGAGGGAGCTGAGTGAAGCCAACCCAGATCCTTCCTGCTTGCCAGTGTACATGTCAACCTCTCCCTTTGTCATGACATCTGGCAGGTCAACTGGGTACAGTGCACCCAAGTCCTCTTCAGTCTCAGCCTTGAAAGGTTCTGCTGGTGTCCTGAGGTGATGAACTGACATTTCTGAACACTGTTGCAGCACCTGCCACCAGTGTCAGCATAACTCATGGATAGTTGTGCAAGCATGCTTACCTTGACTAACCCCTCTGTTGCTTTCCTTGCTTCTGGCCATGCCTTGCCACCAAATCCTAACCCCAGGTCAGCTGAGAGTGCAATCTGTACAATTTGCTTGATCTTGTTGTGGTTATGTTCACGCAACTGGAAATATTGTTGGGCATATGTATTCAAGTTGCCATGAGTCTGAGCAGGGTATGAGCATATCATTCCTTTGGCTGACAACAATGCTTGGATTACCATCTTCTTTTCCCTGCCCTTTCCCTTGTTGACAGGGGCATGCTCCTGCTCCTCCCTGTCCTGTACCTTTGCCTTTGCCTTTGCCTTAGATGTAGCCTGCTGGTTGCATGTCACTGACCTGCATAACTCATCAATAAGCTATGCAAACCAGACTCACCTCATCCTTTTGCCCAGCAGTACCCTCATTGCCAGTTGCCTGCAGAAGTCCTTGCATCCCATTTATATGCCAAGTTGGACTTACACCATTGCCACTGTTGGTGGCAGAGCCAATGTCTCCTCCTTCAACATCCATGGCTTCAGATGTGCCACACTTTTTTCTGCCATGTCAGCATAACTCGTCGACGAGTTATGCAAGTGTGGCTTACCTGATTGGTGCTGGTGGCTGATCCTTGAGTGCCCTGGACACTCTGAATGTCCATGGCAGCTGCTGCATCCTATATCTGTGTTAGCCTGCACAACTCGTCGACGAGTTATGCACTGGTCACCTGAGCCAGGCTAACATTCAAAGGACTGGCAATGACTGGGTCCATGTCAGTGTCCTGTGGGTGTGCAGCATGCTGCTCAGCTTCTCATCACATGTGAATTTTAGTTGACATACTTGGTGGGCAGAGTTGTTGTAGTTGGGGGCCTGGTGGGCCAACATAGTTCATTGACAAGTTATGCAGGGAAATTTTTAAAAAATCAGGCATACAATTTGGTTGTTGTTGCTGTTGCTCTGAGGCAGTGTCATTAATTGTGCTTGCAGATTATGTAACTTTACTTACAGCCATTGATGTTTTATTTGGTTCTGTTTGTGGTGCTTCTCCAAATGAGGAAGGTAGTGGTTGCAGTTCAAGATGTAAATTGGCACAGCCACCACCCACTCAACTCTTATATAATATCAGCTTACATAATGCACATAAAGTAGACACTGCACAACTCATCAACAAGTTACAGTGTTATGCAGATGCCCAGTCCAGAGATAGGCTACTTGGGACCAGTTGCCACACCTCTATGGTGGCAATCAGTTAGAACTAGTGAGTGGGTCTTTGCTAAGCTGCTTACCTCATATGCCCCAAACAGTCATAGTGATGATATAGTAGGCATACTGACATGCTCATGATATCCTGCATCAAGTGGTTCCAGGAGAGTACAGCAATGCACCTGTTGGTGATGGAAGATTATGCAGCAGATATTTGCTTTCAGAAAACTTTCAGATTCTGATAATAGATGCTCCCACACTTCCATGCCCCTCACCTGTCAGAAGCTCATACAAGAAACTATTTCATCGCAATACAAGCATGGAGGGTGCACTGTGGGGCTGCCAGGATGTTTTGGAAAGAAAAGAACTGCACAGTGCAATGAGTCCCTGAAAAGAGCTGAGAGTCTACAACCAGTAAACAGGATGTTGTAACGTTACCGGGTGAACATGTTGATGAAGTAATACCACCTGGTCCATGGCTACCCAAGAATTAGGTCGAAAATCTGTGCACACACCGCAGCATCTATTTCTCCTTCTCGCATACACACCCAATTGGGGTCATGCAGCAACATGTGGATGAATTGTCCCTGAAAATATGACAGAGTCACTCGCTGGCATGCCCATCATGCTGAGACGGGGAACAAAAACTAAATTAATACTCCAGCGACGACAAAGGAAAGTGAGGAGCACACACACACATTAATACCAGAAGGAGAACTGATGTTGGCTGAGTCGCAGCAGATGCGGTGTCTCACAGCATGACATTAGCAGAAATCGCCAGCAGTCGGTCGACACAATTATCGTGATGCTGATATTAAATGTGGGGGAATGTCCCTCAGGATGATTTGTGGAATGCTTCGCTTGAGAGTAACATGTCAGTCTCCAGGCTGGCAGATGTGAAAATATTGCTTCAGTGACACTCAGAATGACGAGGCCCAAAACGACAACAATAGCAGTAGCCGACTTGCGTCGTTGCAGGTGTGGGGCACGGCGGCAGATCCCCGTAGGATTAACCAGGTCTCGCCATAATGCCGATCAAGGCGTTGTCCCGCAGTTCCTTGCCTTGATCAGCTCGGCCCCGTTCCGCACTGCTTTCCTGGCACCCAAGCCAAACTCGGTCGACAAGAGTTTGTCGGAAAAGACATGCTCCTTTGTCCGACAGACGGTCGGCAGTGCCCCATTTGTGACACACCAACTCAAATATCGAGGGACCTTGACCTGTGTTGCACAGGATCGATACTTCGTCTTGGTAAGCGGGTGCTTGAGCGCTTGTGTTCCGGCCTTTCCTGAACGTGAACCATTGGCACACGAGCTGAACTCACGTGGCCCACTTGTTCTGCTGGCGGCTCCCGTTGCCAATGGCCCGTATGGAACTAATCGGTAGGAGATCTCGACCCCCCAGCGTAAAGGATGTTCCATGTTTTCTTTTCTTTTCTTCCCGTAACACCGAAAATCCAGCGGTCTTCTCATCGTTCGGGATCGGCGGTGAGAATTTGTGAGACTGGGATTTATCTGAAGTCGTTCTCGTGGTCCGAGCTCGAGAGGGACGTTGCCCTTTTTTGGTAAGTGCGTCTGAGCGTGAAAAAAACTCGGGAATTGCCGTAACTCTCTTACCCGTTGCCTGCTGAGGGGAAAAGAAAATTTGTCGAGATCATATCAGGTCTATCGATTTGCGTTGATCACCTGCAACCTGCACATCGAACGTCTCAGTCGACCTACAAAGCTAGTCGACGTCGAATAGAAAAAGAAATATGGCGTGAGTTGCTCGCCGCAATTCCACATCTACCACCCCAGAGTCTGATTCCCTCTGCCTCCAGTGAAGAACAACTCCAGGATGTCCCCGACACTGAGATCGAGTCGAACTGGGACCAGGTTGTGGACAAGTACGTCTTGATGTATCCGTGACCTTTTTACCTGAGAGAGTTGATCATCTTCCTTCAGCTTCGACAACATGGATTTGAAGCCGGAACTCCTCCGCGGCATTTATGCCTACGGGTATTTTTCTCCTCGAAGTGTAGTGATTTTATCACGTTGACTCCTTACTAGTTTCGAGCGTCCGTCCGCTATCCAACAGCGTGCTATCGTTCCCGTGATCAAAGGTCACGATGTCATCGCTCAAGCCCAATCCGGTACCGGTAAAACCGCTACCTTCTCGATATCTATCCTCCAACAGCTCGATATGAGCATAAAAGGGTGCCAAGCTCTCATCCTCGCTCCCACTCGTGAATTGGCTCAGCAGATCCAGAAAGTCGTCATCGCACTGGGTGACTACATGAACATCGAATGCCATGCCTGCGTCGGCGGTACAAACGTTCGTGAAGATATGGCCAAGCTGCAGGAGGGCGTGCAAGTTGTCGTAGGTACCCCGGGTCGGGTTTACGACATGATCAACCGGCGAGCACTCCGGACAGATCACATCAAAATCTTCTGTCTCGACGAAGCGGACGAGATGTTGTCCCGTGGTTTCAAGGATCAGATCTACGAACTTTTCCAGCTACTACCGAGTGACACCCAAGTGGTACTTCTTTCCGCCACGATGCCGGCCGATGTTTTAGAGGTGACGAAGAAATTCATGAGGGATCCCGTCCGAATTCTCGTCAAGAGAGATGAGCTGACCCTCGAGGGTATCAAGCAATTCTACATTGCAGTCGAAAAGGAGGAATGGAAGTTGGACACGCTTTGCGACTTGTACGAAACAGTGACGATTACGCAAGCCGTCATTTTCTGCAATACGAGGCGGAAGGTCGACTGGTTGACGGAGAAGATGCACCTTCGGGAGTTTACGGTTTCCGCTATGGTGCGTAATGGTGTAGCGCGACTTTTCTCGTGATTGAACTGTTCGTCCTTCCCCCCCCCTCCCCCCCTCCCCCCGCACGGCTGGAATCTAGCACGGAGACATGGAACAAAAGCAGAGGGAGGTATTGATGAAGGAATTCCGGTCTGGATCGTCTCGTGTCCTTATCACTACGGATCTTTTGGCTCGTGGAATTGATGTCCAGCAAGTTTCGCTCGTAATCAACTACGATCTTCCGACAAACCGGGAGAACTACATCCACCGCATTGGGCGCGGTGGTCGGTTCGGACGTAAGGGGGTGGCCATCAACTTTGTCACGACGGAAGATGTCAGGATGCTGAGAGATATCGAACGTAAGCGTTGTTTAGACGAATTCGAGTTGGACGGGTACTGAGGTTAGATCCGCTCTGGGCGCAGAATTCTACAACACGCAGATTGACGAGATGCCTCTTAACGTCGCGTGAGTATCGTTCGCACTACGCAGCAACTCGCCAGTCAGCTAATCGTATGCATCTAGCGATCTCATTTAGATCCATTGACGCAAGATTTCGTGATGTTGGAGCACTCTAATTGTGGTCACCATCGTGGAACACAGTCTTTTGAAATTGTCTTGATTGCGGTACCGTAAAAAGTGATAGTCGAGCTGTATGGAGATCACCGTTTTCCTAGTCCTTCTTTCCTTTACATGTCGCGTGTAGTAAGTGGGAGCATTGTGGAACGACACGCCACACCCTTGCGGGTACTCACCGGGTGGTAGTATCAAATGAGCGTCTACGGATTCATAAGACCAGTTCCACGCATAGCCTCGAGGGTGCCGTCGCCCGGGTCTCGTCGACGAGGCTGTACCCCTCGCTGTTATCAAATCTCACAGGTTTCCAGGTGTCACGTACTTTTTTTTAAATATTTTTATTGCCCTCCCCTGCTGTCAGTAAACGCCTGTCTACCCGTTTGCCGGTTCTAAGCGGATACGCTTTCCCCCCCTTTCATCGCCTTGCCCGTAGTACAACGCCTTCGCCGATCCGCAGTGCAGGACAGCCCAAGATTCGGTCTAGCCTCACCCTGACCTCAACGGCAGCGGCTTGGTCTGGACGGGCGAAGCCTCTTTCATACAAAGAAAAGGCAGGGGCACCCCTGCATGTCCCTTTCATCTCGATAGTCGCTCCCACTTCTCGCACCAACGCCTCGTTACCAAGCCACGAACCTGCCGGACTGTCCAGGCGCTGCCTCATACCATTTGCTATATTGCCGTTGACAGTCCATATCATATCCCGTCAAAAAGTCGTCATGGTGAGTCTGCGCTTCGGATGAACCCCTCACCGCTCTTCCATCACTTTTTTTTCGTCCGTTTCCTTCGATCCATCTTCGTGTTCCTCTTAAATATCCTTTTTTTCGCCACTTTCTTCTTCACAATGGACACACGCTTGCTCACATACTACGTCTCCCAGACGCGTCGAGGAAGGCTCAGTATATCCACCAGCCAACCTACAAATCATTCCGTCACCCCATCCAGCTCGGTTCTCATGACCGCTGCCACTTGGCCCGCAGCCTCACCTGTCTCACGAGAGACACCGTACGCTCTCCGCCCACCCAGCGCTTCTGAAATCCTCCCTCGACTGTTTGTCTCCGACCTCGCTTTCGCTGAAAACCCATCCTCGCTCGCTTCACTGGGCATCACTCACGTCCTCTCTGCCATGTGTGGCTACGTCGCCATCCCACATAACTCCCACCTTCACCACGTTCAGTGTGACCTCGAGGACCTCCCTTTTGCTGAACTCGTGGACAAGCTACCCGGGACGACGAAATTTCTCCGCGATGCACTGCGAGATCCCAATGCCCGCGTGCTAGTCCACTGCGTGGAAGGCGTCAGCCGCAGCACGTCCGTCGTCTGCGCGTTTCTTATCGCCGAGTATGGATATACCACCGAGCGGGCTATTCAGTACGTCAAGTCGAAGAGACGATCTGCAGAGCCCAATTTCGGGTTCGTGCAGCAGCTTCGCGAGTACGCAAACAAACTACAGAGACTATGAGAAGACAGGGTTACTACGCCATGCACACCATACCCTACCATACCGTTGCATCCAAGGACACGCACACCTATACAGCAGCAGGGGGAGCACAGCTACTATGAATATCTCACGACCCATGTTTATGAAACGGTGGTGGCCTGGCAAAAAGACCATGGCATTCGTGCCATCTGCAGAGGTTGGCAGCCAGATGACTTCCTCTTTCCTTCCCGTCGGACACACGGACAGACACGAGGTTTCATTCGAGCACCGTAACGACATTTGCTTCTGGGCCAATGACAATTATCCTGTACCATGTATCCTCCACTCTATACCCTTCACGATTATATTTATGCCATTGGAGGGTTTACTGCATACACAACGATGCTGCGCAGCTGTGCGGCAATAGCAATAACCTATTCCTAGTCCGTCGTCCATATTATCATACAACATCCTATGTATAATGATCAATATAATATGTGCGGCGATACGATCCTCATGAGCAGCAGCCTTGCTTCCTCGTGCTACCTTTGCCAGTCCCTGCATTTCCGTCAGAAGGATTCGAGAGCTTCACCCCGGGCGACTGGACGATGGGTAAAATGAACCGTGTTATAAACGGTGGGTGGGGAGGAACGGTAATTCATGTCAGCACCTTTGCAGATGGAATCGAGATGATCCCCACCCTGTTATCATCAAACACGCCCCGTTTGATCTTGTCCAGGATATCGCGCGCCGCTTCTTCAAATGCCCAATCCACGTTCCGACCCGATTTAGCACTCGCCTCCACGAACAGTAAGCCTTCTTCTTTCGCCCACGACTCAGCCTCCGCAGTCGGAACCTCCTTGCGCTTATGGTTGGCAGCCCCCTCATCGCACAGATCCACTTTATTGCCCACAAGAATACACGTCAGATGCGGATCTGCATGCGCTCGCACGTCAGCTAGCCACGACCGTGCATCGAGAAAACCTGTGTGTCGCGCTCGCAGTCAGTAGGGCAAAATGCATTTATTGAAGAACAAAAAAAGATGCAGGTGGAAAAGTCTCCTGAGATACACGCACTTGCACGGTTTGTCACATCATACACCAGTAGACAACCCGCGGCGCCGCGGTAGTATGAACGTGTGATGGACCTGAAGGACTCCGTTCCAGCAGTGTCCCAGCCTGATCATGTGCGAATCGACCATTCATACAAACGCGTGAGATAAGCAAGGGGGAGAAAGGCGCGCGGTACGTGCCGCAAGTCAGTGGCCAGACTGTGGGAAACGCAGTAAACGCGTAAAAGTGGGAGACGAACATTGCAGTTTGATGATCTTGCCCTCTTCGGGTATCTCTATTAACTTTGATCCAAATTCCACTCCTAGCTGGATGAATCGCACATGGACTACGGTCAGTATCGTGACACGTGCGGTAGGAGAAGCTGCATAGATATGACGAGAGTATCACGCACAGTCGGGTCCGGGTTGGAGAGAAAGCGTTGATCCGTGAGACGGACGAGCAGTGACGACTTGCCCACAGCCGCATCGCCTGGGAACGCGTCAATCAAAACGGTGGTCAAGCTGAGCGGGCCTGCAGGTGGCGACCAACCTGTTATTATGAATTTGAGAACGTAGTGCCATGTTACGCCTGACATCGTGGACGTCGTCGAACGTTGAGCGGGAGAATGAAAGTGGCCATTGCGTCACAAACTGGGTCATGAGTCGACCCGTCTTCGTGGGGGTCACAGCGGACATTCCCGGAAAAGTCGCGAATACGGTTGGGAAGAGCAGTTTGGGACTTGCAACGTCTAACCACGATGAGCAGCGCAACCTGGCGAAATGTTTTCACGTATGTTATCGATGTCACGGTGAACAGGCTCACCGACTTACTTCGTTCAGGTACAACAAGTACGCCCAAATCACCGCGCGGGCTGTTCGCCAGTCGTTAAAAGAGACTGAACGTGTCGCCGCTGAGAAGAGAGGGGTTACCGCTCTACGATACCAGAAGTGGGAGAACGGTGTGGGTGGTGCACAAGTATGAAATGCTTACTGCCGACCGACATTGCATTGACCACCTAACGCGTTCTCCAGGTATACCTGAACCCTGAAGAGGACAAGGGTCTCAGCAAACCAGCCGTCTAAACCACACTGCGTAGCTTGATATCCGTTCCAAAAATGTCTCTTTAATTCAGACATTAATTGTCTAAGCTGTCGACGAAACTACCCTCGCCTGTGCGGCCGGAGTTGTGCACGCTGCATGTGAACAGTGCGAGTGCTCGTTTGGTTTATCCAGGGCCGAGTGGATTTGCCACACTGTAGCACCGCGATGGTCAAGTTACTTGCAATGCATTGCTCACTGAGCGTTTTCTTCTATGAAGGCTGTCACTTCCAACGAAGTACTGACCGCCATACTGGCCGGTCAACCATTCACAGATCATCATTAGTGCCAGTGATACCCAGCCTTCCAGTTATGCCTCTACACCATGGTAACCCAGCGATGTCGCTTCCAGCATCGCTACCCGCTTGGTTTTCCGCCCACATCAAATATGTTGTACATTCATTTCCGCGCCTCCACCTTTGCCATCCCCCGTACATACTGACTCAAATGAGGCGTCATCACAGCTGTGGGCTGTCCACAATGTTGATGCGGTTGTGATGGTTATGTATACACTTGGACATTTTTGCCAGCCGGCATGTCGGACTGCTTTCGTTCCGTTCTGACAGAACCAACGAGTATCATGAATGACTGCAGTATGCAGAAGGAAACGAGACCGATGTCCGTCTGCTGTGTCTGTGGGTCCAACAATTCCCAGTCCGTCCGACCACGGCCGCGATCCGATATACAGTAACAGATGTTCACGCAATCATGGTTACCTCTTCTCCAGTGACACTTATTTCCTCAACATTGTGAGAGACGGCAACGAACCAAGGGAAATGAAAGAGGAAGAAACGATGATAATATGTGGGCAAAAGGTTCATTCCAACCGACCAAACAGTATGCTATTACTTGTGCGTGACAAAACCTTTTCCGGAATACCCCTCCGACGATATACCTGAGGATGGGGGTGGAAGAAGGAGCGTCAACTACGACCAAGGGAAGTGGTACGATCAAAAGACTCTGGCATACCTGTAATAGGGTTGAGTTTTGCTTCGCGTGCCCGCTCGTTGGATGCTTCTTCCCATTCGCGGTTGAGAGTCTTGGGTGGAGGTGGAGCTGTATATGCATTTTTAAAGGTAGACCCGGCCCGTGAAACGTTATTCAGCGGTGGTGACAGGGTTGTAAAGAAGAAAGCGGGAAAATGACGCACCGAACGACCTGATAGCGAAATATATTATCGCAGCCACACCGATGAGACCCGAAGTCGCGAAGAATACCTTGAGTCCTTGACCGGGAGGGGAGGCTGGAGCTCGAGGTCCATGAGGTCCGAAAGCGACGTAATAGGCTATTCTCAAGAGAAATATACAGTACGCAGACAGAGAAACACGTCGTTCAGACATAGGAAAAATGACGCTGTTAGAATTATGGAAAACAGAAAAGAGACGCTCAAGCGCGACACGCACCGGCTTTCTTTTCATCGATAGACAGCTGTTTCCAGTCTTTTCTCTGCAGCTCCTCAAGTTGTCGGTGCACAAGGGCCTGGTCGCTCTTGGACATTCGCTCCCACTGCGCTTCCACGTTCGAGAGTGGGATGGCAGACTGGGAGGGTGCAGCTGTCGGCGACACAGGCGCGTGTGCTGCAGTGGTGAGACGACGCAGTGCAACGCGCTGACTGGCCAGGCGAATGGCTTGCATGGGTGGTGGAGCAGGTCGGGCTTGGTGGGTTGGATCGTCAAGAAGAAAAGAAAACGGATATTGGCGGGGCAAGGCGTGGGAACTACAAATTCATGCACATCGGTGTTGGTCGGCTGCCACCGGGTTGCACTCGCGGAATTCACACCACCCAGGGGGTCAAAACAAGTTTGCCATTACACTCCCAGTACACAGTCCAGAGAGACACCAAAAAACAGTTTTTGCGAGGTGAAACGAGAAAAGAAATGAAGAGGACATCGAGGAAGATAATGTGACAGATGAGGCAAGTTAGCAATACAGGGGGATATCATATCATCTTGCTCAAGCACCCTCCACAGAGGCAGCAGTTCCAGGGCAGTCGCGGGAGATATGTCTAAACACAGCGTTAACTAGCGCAATGACACACAACATTCCACTTACCCCTCCGAGCCACAAGTGTAGCAAGCACGCCTTTGAGGCTGAGGGCAGTCCCGGCTAATGTGGCCCTAGGGGTACCCACGACCGCGTCAGCAGAGTAGTTATCGCCCTGCAGAGAACAATTCACCATTCCAGAGCAGTTATAACACTTGGACCCCTGCACGCAATCCCGAGACAGGTGGCCTACACCCCCGCAAGAGTAACTGCCAGGATATATGTCAGCGTTCCGCACACATATACACACAAGAACAACACATTACCAAGTCTTCCCGCCGCCGCCGTAGCCGCCAAAACCTCCACCGGCATAACCAGCATTGTTGCCGGCACCGTCAGGGCATGCACGAGCAATATGGCCAACCTTCCCGCAACGGTAACATTCCGTGCCAGAAGATCCGAATCCACCACCGTAGCCACTATTGTTTTGAGGGCAGTCACGGGACTTGAACGCGTGAGTCCAAGCAAGAGCGGCAAAAGAGTCAGACAGCGTACGATATGTCCTTCCATACCACATTTGTAGCATGACTTCGCCTTTGCTTCCATCGAACAATCACGAGAGACGTGGCCCTCCATTCCACCTACACAACAGGTCGGGTTGAGCGTCGTCCAGCTGGTCAGACACACACGTCCATCATCGAAGGTCAGAGAAAACAACTTACAGTTGTAACTGATGCACCCAGTTAGCGAGATGAGCACCATCCCCAACACATCATGTGGCGATCAAACATTACCATGTTGGTGTGCCAGCCTTGGGACAATTTGCAGCTTGATGGCCGGCTAATGTTTTTGAGTGTCATTCGGAAAAAGTCAGTCGTTTGCGTGAGGTAAAGTGCGCAAGAAAATGGTGAGACCGGTCACAATAAGGACGCGTGAGCAACGATAATGTATTGCATTGCGATTGGAGCGAGTGGTCGGGACGTGAACACATGCGTCATCGGTAACATATGAGGGGCAAATTCAAAAAAAAACGAACACAACGGTCCACGTCAGCACTCCACCACGAGCGTAGAATGAATCAAACGAAGGAGAGGAGTAGACAAATGGCGACTACGTCGCGAGAAACGACCCCTTCGCCAGGTAGACAAAGAAGAACTGGGTGAACGAACAACACGAAAACGCTACGCACGGCCTCCACAGTTGAAACATCCTCGAAGGGCAGACATTCTTCTTTCGACGAAATGTGTCCTGAAAAGACAAGGAAAGGTCATTAGGAGGTCCGGATCATGCACTCGAGCTCCTCCTGCGCGGGTCAGTCATGACTCGTGCGAGAGGGTCTGGCCAATGAGTAAAGGAACGACGGTACACACACTTGTACTATGCAGATGGTGGTGGTTTGAAGTCAAGGGGTTACAAGCCATGTGACAAGAAAAAAAAAAGTCAAAATGCCATAATCAAAGCCAATCTCGCACACGTGGTAAACACGTGCCGCAAAAGTACCACTACTGACACCCGACTCCTTACAAGTTGGAGTTGTCTGCCTTCACCGCCCGCTTCTCCTTGTCATCCACGTTGTCCTCCAACTCAGCTCGCCCTATCGTCGCCTTATTATCCACCAGCGCATGCAACGCAATCACGGCCCTCAACAGACTGCTCAAATACACCACCAGCAACTCATCGTTCGTACTCGACGTGAAACTCTGCGTCAACTCCGCATCACCGAGGTCAGGTAACAAATTCAGCGCATCTTGGAGATGGTATATGATTTGATGGTTCACGGGTAACTTGCCCTCTGCCACATCAAGGAGGTAGGTGTGGATGTCTCCTAGCCGTGACTGTAGACCCTGTAAAGAGGCGAGCTGTTCGCTCACACGCGTCGCAAGCGTCGTCGTCGTCGAATCCTTGATGTCCCGTAAGAGATGTTCGACTCCAATCTCCTCGGCTTCTTCTGCCTCGATGGCTGAAGGGACGTGTAAAAATGTCTTTCGTGTTTCCGTACCGTCCTGACAAAGCGGTCGCCACGTCTCAGGAATGATGGCATGCACGACATCTACATCGGAAATCTTACATCTTTGATCTCTTCCACCGCATAGTATGCATCCGTGGGGATGCCGACAGTTTCCGGCTGCACGTCGATAATGACCATGACTGGTTTCGCAATGAAACGTTTGAACAAGTCATTGATTTCCTGATCCGAGGCTCGAAGTTTCGGGCCTGTGTGGTACCACCCAATCATCCGTTCTCGAGCTGCACAAGCACAGCACACCCACGCTCAACCGATGATATAACGGGATTGAGAGGTAAAAAGACTCACCGTTGACCTTCCTGAACATATCGTACATCCCCTCTATGTAATTATGATCCAAAAACCACGTCTTGCTATCCTTCTCGTCTTCTTCAAAAGGAATCGCGAACGAATTGGCGACATTGACGGTTTTTCCATTGTCTTGTCCCAGGAGGACACCGACGACGCGTTTTGAAGATGTACGTGAGACGGACCGGGCATGATGGTCTGTCACGGAGAGAAGGACAAGCGGGTGGACGACTAAGGTAGAGACGGGGTCAGGGTCCTGCCATTGAGCATGAACCAGTTATACTCACCTACTGTGGTGTTTAGAGGTGTCAACTGTGAGTCAAAATGAGACGGTCACGATCTCTTCATTCAAAGAACTAATGAGACTTACCATGACCGGTGTCGCTCACATTGTAAGACTGACTGGTCGACTTACGCGCGTCCTTGTTGACGGGTGTTTGTGCCTTCCCCCTAAAAACTGACGACAACATCTGCAAACTACGTGATAGCCACAGGAAGGGGGCCGGTGAAGGAAAACAAGCAGGAAAAAGAGTGCAAGCACGATGCCCACCGCAACTGTCAACGGTATAAATGCAACCTCTACCACGAACGGAAAGGCCATTAAATCCAAAAACCAGCTTCGTCGGCTAAAGGCCAAGCAAAAGAAAGCCGCCGCTGGTACGGAGACGACTTCCGTGCGTCATCTTCATTCTTGGTTGCAAGGGCGGGAACTAACTCTGTCCTCATGTTCCCATTGCAATTCAGGGTGCCAATGATGGCCGGGCGAGACGCGAACAAGCGCCGCATGACGATGAGGAGAATGTCGAGTACGTCGTCGAGCAGCTGGACGTGCAGGATCCGACACTCGAAATCTTCTCCGACATTTTCGCTAAATTCCAGGTTGTATCCGAGGTTCAAGTGCGTCCATTTTGCCTTTTCAACACTCGTGGTATTGAACGCTGTCTTTTCCACCACCGAAATATAATCAGGAGAAAGACGTTCAACCATCCAAAGGGGAAGTTATCTACTCCGACGATGACATGGCTTCGGACGAAGGGTCAGATGTAGAAGCAAAAGCCAAACCACTTTCCAAGAGCAAGCGGCGAAAGATGGCACGGCTAACAATCGCGGAGCTGAAACAGTTGGTGTCCAAACCAGAAGCCGTCGAATGGACAGACCCCACCGCTGCTGATCCTAGGCTACTTCTCCACCTCAAGACATACCGTAACACCGTGCCTGTTCCTGCACATTGGAGTGCCAAGCGTGATTATTTGCAAGGAAAGCGTGGTATCGAGAAACCTCCCTTCCAGTTGCCCTCGTATATCGCGGACACGGGTATCGCAACCATGAGAGACGCAATCAAGGAGAAGGAGGCAAACATGTCGCTGAAGGCAAAGACGAGGGAGAGGGTTCAGCCGAAAATGGGGAAGATGGACATAGACTATCAGAAGCTGCATGATGCATTTTTCAAACATATGACCAAGCCGGTCGTCACAGGGTTCGGGGAGATGTGAGTGTACTCGATTGTCCGTTGATACCGTGTATTTTCTGAAGCACTTTCTCGCCACCGCTATGTAGGTACTATGAAGGGAAAGAGTTCGAAACGTCTCTCAAGCACAAAAGGCCTGGCGAGCTTTCCCCTGAATTGGTGGAAGCCCTGTCGATTCCGCCTCTAGCGCCACCACCCTGGCTGATTAGCATGCAGCGTTTCGGACCTCCACCTAGCTACCCTACTCTACGGATACCAGGTCTGAATGCACCTATACCTGAAGGGTATGTGACCGATCCCCGAGTTTTTTTTTGTAAAACGAAACTTGAAATGCTCCCAATTTTCTGACTAGTGCGCAATGGGGCTTCCATCCAGGTGGTTGGGGTAAGCCTCCACTGGATGAGTACAACCGACCACTGTACGGTGATGTGTTCGGTGTGCTGCCTAAAGTAGCAGATACAAATGTGGGTATTGCTTTGTCTTGTTTCGTGTCCGATTTCGGTGGGCTTACAGTTATTTGCGTAGGCCGGAGAACCAGTCGAGAAGACACCATGGGGAGAACTGGAGCCCGAGGAAGGTACGTACGCTTGTCATGCCCCCATGTCACAATTTATCGTCCTTTATAGAGGAAGAAGAAGAAGAAGAATCCTCGGAAGAAGAAGTGGAAGAAGAGGAAGTCACCGAATCTGCTACCGCCGACGGTTTGCAGACACCGTCTGGACTGGCTACGCCTTCTGGACTTACGAGTGTTGTCTCGACTGTCGCGGGCGGACTTGAGACACCCGACTTTTTGGAGCTGCGTAAGACGACGCGGGAGACTGCAGAGAGTACGAGTGGCCCAAGGTCGTTGTATCATGTCGTGCCGGAGAAGCAGGCAACTGTGCGTGGACTCATGGGAAGCGAGAGGGGGTACGATGTTGCTGCTGTTACGGGTGGACAGGCAGCTATACCTGTACTGGGAGAGGATCGTGGTACAAAGGTCGGTTGGCTCTCTGATTTATGGAGGTGTAACTGATCGCCGTCGCCTCCATGTGAATAGCGCAAGAATGGAGTGGATGTTTCATTGGACGCTTCCGAGCTGGAAGGAATGTCTACCGAAGACTTGAAACGCAAATACGAGCAACACGCAAGGGGATCGGCTGGCGTCCCTGGCTCGAAAGAAGATTTTTCAGACATGGTTGCTAAAGAGATGGCGAAGAAGAAGCAGAAGATGGATAGGGAGAAAGAGACGAAGAAGGGAGAGAAGTTCAAATTTTGAAGTAGGCGACATGTTTATGGACGTGTTCCTCTCTCTTTTGAGCAGTCGTTCCCCTTTGGTCGGACTGGTATTATTGGCTGCACACTTGTCGTAGACCCGGGCATCGACTTGACTATTACTGAGATACAAAAGGCCACCATGTGAAAATGATATCATCAACTCTTCGTCACTTCCTCACTTGGAGGCATCTCCTCCACCAGCTTATCGGTTATTCGGGAATGGTAATCCAATCGGAAACACTCTGCAGCCTTACCAGAACAATTGCGGCCTGTACGCGCTAGGGAGCACCTGACTTTGCCTTGTCCTGCGATCTCGAACGCAACTGCAACGAAATTATCTCTACGCCGCCAATTCAGCCGAACGAGCTGAAGAAGATGTCAACGACGTGTTTATCTCCTACTCGGTCACTATTATACATAAAATCCAGCCCGACGATTATTTTGATTACTGGGTACATGAACGCCAGTACGTGATTGCAATGGAACTCTGCGGCACCGTCATGGCACACTGCTGGAGCCGGTCAGACAGTTAGTCCCAAAGTCTCCTCTCGCATGCTTCGCGGTTAACCCAGTTCATCTACCTTCCCTTGTGGGTTGATCCTCTCCTTTGCTGCGGGGTCGCACATCATCATTGCCGGCTTTCCTCTTCATCTACCGATACCTGAAAACGACTTGTTACTTTGCTACCTTTCTGCAAGGGTGCCTAAACGTGAAACAGTAACTATGAAGAACTGTGAGAAACGTCTCCCTGCTTCTACCAATTACATAGCTCATGACAGCAACGCAAAGCATTTCCAGCAGGCCGTTGAGCAGAAGCACATCTTTTTCGGAACAGTGGACAACGGACATCCTATCTGCTTTGAACTCATTCAGTGTTGCTCCCGCGATGATCGCGAATACGTGGTAAGTAATCTGCGTCACCCGTCTATAGTACCACCACATCCTGTGCATTCGAGAGATGGCTCTCACAAAACATTCTCCTACGGTCGTGCACAACGCAATGGCGAAACATCATCAACGAATTGCCAATCTCCCTCTCTTAAACTCCACAATCACTTCCGGGACACCAACCTCAGGACACATAGACAACCAATACAATGCCGCACTGGTCACGCCTTTGTGGGCGAATATTATGTTACTCGTCCTTCGTACCAGTGGAAGACCCGTCCTGCTCATGTGGCAAAGTGATACGAACTCGTGAACACATCGTCGCTTCATGCCCTAACTTCGAGAACGAACGAGACACCCTATACGCTGCATCCAAAGACTGAGTCATAATGGGTATCCTGGGCATGGAAGCCCTCATTGAGTTCCTCGACAGCACGGACGCCTTCAAAAAAGCAAATGGAACCGACCCCCACCGCACCGTCCCGTGACCAATCTCATCCTCAGTGTAATTACACCCTATCGATGCTTTTCACGTTTTGCTTCCGGATCCCTTACTTGGAATTATATGCTCCAAATGACCATGAGGTCGCCGTATATGTGTTAGAGACAACTCCATGGGCCTTAGGTTCGGCTCAAGTCAAAGGAGTATAAGACGTTATTTATCACCTACAGTCCAAGGCTTGGGTGTGATGGTCTGACTTGGGGTGTCCCATATTTTTGAGTGACACTATGTAGTGTGCCAATGAAATGTCCATGTCATGCATGTCATGATGGCAGTGCGGCCCCTCGACTGGATCTGGGAGCAATCCGTGTCCGACAGGGCTGTGCTTTGGAGAAAGCGCCCAACAACTTTCTCCCTCTCCCCCAACCCATCCATGAGTGGGCGGTGGACTCGTGTCGTTGACTTCTAGCTGGTAGGCTGCCTGCCCGGTAATGAATGTTGGCTCGTCGAAACCTAAAGTCTAACCACGCGGCGCACATTCTTAGAGTCGGACCTGTTACCAATTCTCACCTCACCTGCACTCCGTCTCAACCCGCTTTCTATTCAAGCGCTGGCTCGCCAGCCGCTATAAACTAACGAAGTTTATCGTTAACCCGAGTTATGTCCAACGTTCGGATGTAAGTTCGTTGATTGGGTCCAATGATTCCTCAAAACCGACTGTCTTTGTTACTGCAGTGCCCTCCAGCCCCCTCCCAACATTGACTTTGTAGTGGGTACGTTTCAGACTCATTGGTGCAGGTAGCCTCAACAGTGCCTTGGTCTGATTGGTGTCTTTATGACGACATGCAGGTTATCCTGGTATACCACCGGGTGCTCGAGATCGCCCACAGGCTGCCGTCAAAGGTGTACGTCCCCGCATTCATCCTCGACATCAATACCATACTGATCCAATGTTCCTTTTCGGGGGACGTCTGTGGTGTAATCTTGAACCATGGCTACATTGATACCCTCTTTCTTGCATCCTCATCCAGGCCGTCGAAATCCGTGTCGGAGCCCAGGGGGCCAAAACAAAATGGGTAAGAGTCGAACTGAAAAAGATAGAGACACTCCCAGGAGGTGGCCCAGCCAACTCTTATTACGATCATATCGGCTCCAGCCCAGTTGTCCTCTGGCAATCTAGTGAAGAGTACAGCATGCTACATTCCGTGAGTCCTTTTCCTCGCCAACCCCTTCGTGTTTTCCTGCCATCGCGCAGTGTGTCCGTCACACTGCGACGTTTGACGTTGAATCGGCCACTCGAGTCGCATGGTTCACGCCTGGATGCAAATCATGGAGCGTCCCTCATGAAGGACTCGAATATCTGACTCGGCGGCGTTGTTCGGACCTTCGTTCCTGCGAAGTACTGACGCGTGTATTTTTCCTCCAGCAAGATTTCCCATTCTTGATCCGGATACCTGAGTCGATACCGCCAAGTATTGCACTCGAAAAAGGGGGTACGTACCACTCTGGATCGTCTACTCTGCGGTGTTCGCACTGACTGTTGTCCTTGTGCCAGCTGGGATTCGGTATGAGCTCGTAGCGACGGCATGCACTCTTGGCAAAAAGTGTGTCCATCATCTACGTAAAGCCACCCTCAAACTGATCTGACCTCAGGGGCTTCTTCCGTCGCCGGAAGGCTACCGTCGTATCGCAAGCGACGACGATCATAATCGACAAGCACGAGCTCCATTCTACATGGCCTGTCTACTCTCAGCCCGAATCCCGTTCAACACTTCAAGGGGGTGTCCGCCTCACTGTCGAACGTGCGCGGACATGTTATGGTCCTGGCGATCGCGTCTCCGTAACAGCCATCCTCCGCCCTGAAACTGCACAGCCACTCACACTCCGTGGGTTCGAGTTTACCCTGAGAGAGACTACAGTGTTCAGGGCGGGTCCACATGGGTCAGGGGCCGGTGGCGGCAGCGCCAACAAACGAACTGGTCCACAAGTCCGCGTTGCGATTATTGGCGAACAGAAAGTTCCGCTACCAAACACCATTCTACATAATGAGTCACAACATAAAGCGGAGTTGGGATGTTTGATTCCTAACACGCATACTACGACGTCGTTGAACGCGGCGAGGCATATTGACATTACGTATATCATTATCGTTCGGGCATTGGTCGGGGCACAGAGTGTGACCATGGAGTTACCGGTCATCGTGTCGAATTGGCCGAGGTGAATGGTTCATGCGTTGGTTGTTATTTCGGGTTAACTGACCGACTCACTGTAGGAGTGTGTCGGAGGAGGCTATCAGGTTAGTTCGTCCTGTTTAATCGAGTCCTGCATCGTACAAATGGACTCACGCTGCGTCTAACTCAGACGCATCGGTCCTGCGCCCAGTCTCTGCATGATCTCTCCATCTAGTACTGCACCCACCGTTCCGATTACATCAACCACTTCACACCACAACCCATCTGGTAGTTTCCCAGCCATGCAGGATCACAATTTCTCGTCGGCATCAACAGGAGGGACAGCTGGGCGCAGCTCTCTTATCCCACCCCGCCAACACGTGCAATATAGTTCCGCGCCTATTGGACACAATGGAAGTGCGCGGCGTGATACCCAACTCGAGGCCGATGAACTGGGAGGATTGATATATGGACGTAGAGGATCGAACACGAGCACTATTGACCATCCCGGGTTCGGCGCAGGCAATCAGGGATTCCAACAGTCTGGAATGGCTCGCATTGAAGAGGACGTCGCAAACTTGACCGCGGGTGGTACCGATATTACGGCTCGACCTTCGTTGACGGGTTCCATCAGGACTCATCAGCATGGACGTCACCCAAGTGCGACGGGTAGTCAAGCGGGGCATCAGCAGAATAGGCTCACCATCACGAATTATAGCGAAAGAGAGGCCGAGGCCATTGCAGCTGAAAACATGGACCTGAATTCTTCCGGCGGTATGGGTAGTTCTAGTGGTGGTAGGCCGGGGGTGAGACCATCGTCGGGACCTCGCAGTCAGTGGCCGACTGCGGAGGATGAAAAGACGCAATTGTATGAAAGTGCGGTGGCCAGAGTCCAACAGGTGCAAGGAGCTGCTGCTATGGCGAATGGGGCAATGCACAATGATGTGAGCGCGGTTCAGCTTTTATTCCTGTCTTGCATAGTCTGACTAATGACCTGATGATCGCTTCAGCTTGCTTCTGCGAACGTAACACCAAAGAAGTCCATAACACCTTGGCCGACTGCTGAGGAAGAGAAGATCCGACTGTACGATCACGCTCAAGCAACTGCCAAACGAACGCAGGCCCTCGGGACATACTCACCATCTCTCCACAGTCGCACGAGTTCCGAAGCCAACGGTTTGCCGCGTGCTGGCTCGCCCACGCGTGGAGGGAGTGCCGGGGTGCATGCTGCGGCAGCAAGTCCAAGCGTAACGATGTCGGCGGGGGCGGCACTCTACCAATCTGGGTTAAGCTCGATGAACTCAAAGCCGTCTAATTCAAACCTGAATAACTCGCGTACGTCGCCCAGGTCACCGCAGACGGCGACGTTATCGAGCGCGCATCATGTGCCGCACTACCCGACTGCAGAGGAAGAAAAAGCGGCATTGAGGCGGTACCATGAAGCCAAGCTCGCTGTAGATCGGAACCAGAACACACAATACGCTTCTAAGGAGGGTATCATCACTCCTGCTCCGGTATCGTATGACACACTGTACCCACAAGGCGCTTCATCTTCATCTAGCGGGCCTGCAGCAAGCTCGAGCCATGCTGGACCCGCTACAGATATGCCACCGCCCTTCGAAGCTTCTGGCGGTCACCAAGAAGAGTATCTGTCGGAGAAGGAAAGACTGAGAAGACATTACGAGGCCCTTGATGCTGCACCATGCACAAGCCCTCCCCCTCCAGGACAGGGAACGTCTAATCAAGGTCCTTCGCCGGCGTACACAACACCTGCACCCTCGTACGCTGCGCCTGCTTCGACGGAAAGCGAGCTATCGGAGAAAGAGATTTTGCGCAGACGATATGCCGAGCAAGACGCCACTGCGTTTGCTCAGCCAGAGTCATCACCGCAAGGGTATCAATCCTCTCCCCCGCCTCCCGCACGTATTAACGGTACGCGTGCTCACCCTGTACCCCCTGTGGTGAACGGACAAAGACCACTCACAGCAGCAGAGGAGAAAGCCCAATTGAAAGCCAAGTACGAAGCGGAGGCGAGAGAGTCAAATAATGGTAGTAGTACGCTTGGGCGTGGACCGAGTACCAACAACTACACGTCTACATCATATCATCCCGCTACCAATGGCGGCGCATCGCAGGGCTCTCCACCGCCGTTGATGCCCCGCCCTCCGGCGGAATACATTCAAGAAACCCAAGAAGAAGACTTACGTGGACGATACTATGATGGCATTGGCGTCGATGAAGCTCTACAAGGCATCCCGTCGTTGCGCGCGATATCTCCTATGCGGAACCCACACCTCGAAGTTCGACCTTTCTCACCTTTTGACATCGGGCTTGGCTACGATGCGACAAATTCCCCGCGCTCTCCACCTCCACCACCTCAGCATTGACATCGATGTATCTATTGTGTATGCCTTGATTTCTTTCGCCTTCCTTTTATTTCCCCTCTCCTTATTCAAATGTTTTGTTACTTGTCTTTACCTATCTCTTCAACCTGTTGCTAATTCCTTCTACTCTCCCCACTTTCCTTATCCGGGATACATATACCAGTTTTGCTGTAGTACTGGCATTGACGTCTATTCCGAGTCGAGTCCAGACTGTTTGTTTCAATCATGCTGAAGTGTAAGACTCAAGGGTGGTGTAGTTTTCCAGCTCTGCGATGACCTCCTACGCGCAACATCACCAGCTTATGCAGCGAGTAGTACTTCGACGGTAGCCTCCGCGGTTCCGGAAAGGGTATGGCCACCTGCGGAAGCCCGTGTGCTTGAGCATCAAACACTTATGACACGCAGCTGTGACGTTCCGAGTTGCTGTGTAGCGATCTCGAAACACGAGATAGTGAGCATCGTCCAAAAAATAAATTCACTACAGTACTAATGGCAGCGGAAACTTGTAAAATAACACTACGTACACACCGCGGCGACTACATATATTTGTTTCGTTAATCGGCGTTGAAACTGGAGATGGCATGACAAGACCGGATGTAATGACTACCGGTCTCCAGTGAATCCACTGACCGCTCATCCTGCCACACCCAGCCATACATTTTCTTCCCAGTATTCTGCTCTTCTGTCTCGTACATGCATCGACCTTACCGGGTATGACCTTCGCCAGAACTAAGTTCACCTCTTCCGTTTTGTCTTGTTGGTGGTCGCTGCGAAAGCGGGACCACTCACCGTTGTTGGCGGTGAGGGTACAACGCTATATACATCTCCTGCATCTGCAACCTCGCATTTGCGTTTCCGACCGCGACCGCTCGTCGCTGGTTGACTAGCGGCAAGAGCGCCGATATTCGCATTCGACGACGGTGGAGAAGTTTGAAGTTGTAGAGGCGAGGGGTTCATAGAGGCATGGTCGGGATTATGATGAACGGCGGCGACAGGCATACGAATCGAGGGGGGCATAGCCACGATGTCGCTGCCATCTTGAGAGGCTACTTCATCCAAAAATGCATGTAGTTGTTCAGAAGGCGTTCCGGCTAATTTTGACTGGGGTTCCTTTGCTTTCGCTGCCAGTGCAACAGATGGATCTAAATGTTCAGCCAGACGGTCAAAGTCCGCGTCCTCGTCGTTTGTGCGGGGTATGTCCATCAGGAACGCGTCGAAATCAAAATCTGGTCCGGTAAACATGTCGATGTCACCAGTGCTATTCGCCCCCGCTATGCTGCTATTGCTACTCACGGCACCGCTGCCGTCGCCGCCTCTGCCGGGAGGGCTGCCACCTACTCCGTCCGCGTGGTTAGTGTTTCCGACGTCGAGTGAGCCAGGGTCGATGCCGAGCGTTTGAATGAAGGAGTTAATGTTAGATTGAAGTTCGTCCACATCATTGCTAATCTCAGCTGCGGTACGGTACGTTTTTTGAAGGCGATCCTCGTGCTGTTCGAATGGCACGAGTTGATCCGTGTCCGGGGTACCTCCAAGAAGCGAAAGCGTGAAAGGCGAAGCGACGTTGGCAGGTGCAGTCATTTCGGACGAGCCAGTACGCGAATGGGTGTCAGCGTGCGTGTCCATGGAAGTGTTGACGCCATTGCCGTAGTGGATACCGTCGTATGGTCCGATCAGCTGTTGTAGATTCTGCTGGCCGGGCTGGTGAGGGAACAAGTCACTTGAGATAGACTGGTTCTGAAGTGCGTGAAGAAGCTTCTGCATGTGGGTTGGTGAATTGAGAACTTGGGACAATGCAGCTTGGACTATAACATCGTTGTTATTCCGTGGTGTCTGTTGCTGGCCAGCAGTCAGGAACGAGTCAGAGGTTGGAGGCGCATTTCCGGTAGTATGGTGGGCGTTGTGGGTTTGCGGTGGCTGGGGCATGGGTTGGGACCTTGTATCAGTAGGAGTCGGTGCGTCATTCATGGACGGTTCGAGGGACCTAAATCTAGGGGACGTGAAAGACTCTGAGGGAGCAGTTTGCGGCGTGTCCGTGGATCCAAACAGACCTGATGCACAAAGCGTCAGACTACGAGCGCATATACATGTGTGTCGATGTACGTACTCATGGACGGTGACTGAGCGAGTCGGCCTTCATCTTCAGTTACGTCACTAATCTCAACACCTCCCTTTCCATTCTTACCGTCACCAATCATCAACCTTTGGGGTTTCCTTGGAACGACGGCATGTGTTCCCTCATGTTCATCACCGTTCTTGCGCACCTGCTCCGCATGACCGAACACACTAGCCAAGAACTTGACGATACGGTTGATGGTATCTTGATGCTTCTTGTAACGTTCGCGAGCAGTCATAGCTTCCTGCCACAAATGTTGATTAGAGGTCTTGAGTTCGTTGAGGTCAGCGGAAATGGCAGCCTGGTGACGTTTAATGGCCTGGATACCATTGAAGATCGAATTGATATCGAGGAGCTGATTCTGGGAAAGACCGACAGTACCGCCAACACAATCCTTGCTCAAATTTGCCTGCAGATTGCTGTCGTCGTTGGCGTTCACCGCAGGCTGTGCTTGCTTCTTACGTTGGATAAGACAAAGCATATCGGGTTGCCCACGAATAAAATGAGGATGTTCAAAGTTCCAAAACTCTGTCTCATTCTCGGAGCGAAGAACGCCTTGTTGGAGATGGGGAATCTTGTGAAAGCCGTACATGTTAAGCTGGCGTACAAAGGAACTGAAGTTTTTGTGCTTGAACCAACGCCCAAGGACATCGCTCGAGAAGCGCTCTTGGTCGAGAACTAGATGTGACAAGCAAGGTCATCGCGTATACAAAAAGCGCCGAGATAACGAAGTCGAAAGGGAGGACGTACCGAAAAAAGAGTCACCCGTGTCAGACCATCGTATTAAATGGTGGTGTGATGGATCGTTTACCATCCTAGTCGAAGCCAATGAGCCCACGACGACGTCTAGGAGATGAGATAGAAGATGTACTCGTATAGCTTCTGTAAGAATGCGGGAACAAGTTGGCGTGCGGGTTTGTTGAGATGAGATGAGCTCGTCCGCGGTGCCACTGTCAGAGACTTTTGCGGGTCGGCTGAAACCGAAGCTGCTGCCATCGTCGGCGTCGTCTTCGTTGTCGTTGTCGTCGTCGTCGTCGAACAGGAAGCGTGGCGCACCAAATAGGCGTCCATACCGAAACGGGAACCCTAAACCAGGGATTGCGTCATCTCTTGCTTGCAATCTTTCCTAATGGCCACCGGTACAAGTATACTAGCATGTACTGTAGATTGTGGATACATTATTAGCGTACACGTCCCTACTAGATCGATCATCCATCCAACCGCACGGCATGCCTACTCATATGTTTAAAATTCCGAGTTGCCTCATCTTCATATCAATCTCCTCGCGTAACATCACGATCCGACTATCCAACCGCGACGACAAGTCTGTCTCTCGCGTACACAGCGCGTGAGCGTGTACAAGGGTGTCCTTGGCACTCTTGATCGCACGTCTCCATACCTCCAATACCATATCACCATCCTCCTCACTTACCACGGCAGATTTCCATTCACCTTCTTTCATATCCAGCACAGCCAGCTCGAAATGGGTCACCCCACCAACCCAACTATTGGCCTCCACATTCTGATAGTGTTTCAGGGCATCGTAGAGCAACTTCCGCGCACCGGCGTAGTCACCCAACGTCCGATGCAGGATTCCCAATATAAGTGAACGCACGGCCAACTCGTCGGGCGTGTCCAGGTCGAGAAGCCTCCCTGACTGACACGTACTCGATGAGGACGTCATATACTCAGTCTGTATGCCCACAGGCGGTGTGAACGCGGCCAACTCTTCGATATGCACCAAGGCCGTTTCCTTATCAGCATGTGCATGTGTGTTCCACGCTAAATCGGAAGACGGAGTCAATCACGCATTCGGTATCTCCGTCGTTATTACCCACCGATAGCAAGTTCTACAGAGACGTAATCCGGTCAGCAGGCTCGTGTAAACGATATTCAACACAGCGACTCCACCTTCCGCAGGGCTTATTTTCACGGATTCCGCGAATCGCATCGGGTCTCCGCCCCGACGGGCATGCTTCTGCTTGTAGAACGCGACTACACACGATCAAGCATCGGCTAGGAAGTAAGTCGGAGGACGCACGTTTCTTCTTGATGAACACTTCCGTGGGCATGTCCCTACTTCTTCGTTTGTCCATGATCTGCGACAGTGCATCTAGTAGACTTTGAGCCTTATCCGATTGTCCGATGGATATATAACACCCTGGAAGACGTTACTTCCTACTCAGCATGTGGTCAACGGAACGCACCAGCAGCGAGGAAGTAATACGTCGCATGACTCCTACAAATGACGCAAGACCTAATCAACTTGTACGTGACGGGGTAATAAAGCAGTCTGGCCCACCAATTATTCATCTTTGCAACATCCATAAAGACCTGCGCACTCTGTTCATATTGCCTACATTGAAATAGTGTCCATGCAAGCTCAAACGCCAACTACGTGCCACATAGGCCACGCGGGGTATACAAGTCTCAGACGTACACACGCAGAATGAAAAGGGTATGGCCCGTACCAACGCATCAGCCTGCGGGAATGATCTTTGTCGGTCGCTTTGTAGGCCCTCTTGAAGTGTGACCATAGCCCCCTGGGGATCACCTATCATGCGTTGAATCTTGGCCTGAAACGGCGAGGTCCATGATGAAAATGGATGATATCAATGAAACCACGACTTACTTTATTGAGTATCCACAAGGACCCTTTGGGGTATCGCCGAGATATTCTAGCACGATACGATCAGGCTGCGATGTGAATGGCACGTATCTACAAGGGAAACATACCTCCTTACGATGCCTCTGTATTGATCTATGATGTGCTTCTCGTCCGCTTGATAACCAGAGGCGAGTAGCAGGACACCATAGTATGTCATCAACACCAATCTAGCGTATGCACACAGTCAACCCAGTTGTGAACGAACAATCCAATGAGCAGGATCTTTTTTTCCCAATGCCCTCCGTACAACCAAACGAGCTCCAGTTCGGAAGGAATAAAAGGAACTACTAACCCTGCAAAAACAGCATGCACGTCTGTGCGCGCAGCAGACACCGCAAGCGCTTTAAGAGCCAATTGTCTGTCGTGGCTGTAACCAAGAAATCCGACCACGTTTCTACATATCACAGTGCAAGTATCGGTCATTAGTCCAATGACCACTCCACTCAGCGCCTGCCAAAGCTAAGGTGCCCAGCGCAAACACGTACCTTATCTTTGCAGGTAACAGAGACAAGACCAGATTGAATAGCCCATACCCTGAGGAAGAATGAGACTTTTCTAAAAGAAACGGAGATCAAAAACAGCGAGTGGATACGTACCAAACGCTGCCCCTGACAATACAAGTTCTTCCACAGGTCCATAGGCAGGGTGGGTGATGGTCCCAAGAATAGGTGTGGGCGTAGCGAGTGCACCGAGTCCGGTCCACCGAGAGAAGAATCCGGACGTTCGAACGGAAGTAGCAGTGGTCGTCTTAGCATATTGCAAACTTCCCTCTGAAGGTCTGCGGGATGCTACAGGTGTGGGTTGACTTGGCGTCGCGTATGCATCTAACCCGTTAGGGTATAATGTTTTGAATAACCTGGTATCCTGCTAAGTATATCAAGCAGATCGACCAAGTCTGAAGGACTTGCTTGTTAAATTTCGAGTGTGCGCTAGGAGAGAGGCCAGGTATAAGATAGGGAAAAGGAGGAGAGATCAAACGAGGTGCGAAGGGCTTGCCTGTTGAGTTCATACCTGAGCGAATTTCAGTGTGAGCCGTGTGGTGCATGATCGAGGAATGGAGACTAACAGACACTGGAGGTATCCCTTGTACGATTCCCTGTGTACAGTGAATAAGTGCATCCATGAGCTTACTTGCACGAGAGCTTGGATGAAAAGTGCCACGTACGAGAGTGCATGAGTCAACCCGAGGAGAACGACGGTGTCCGTGTGGAGTACTTCCCATTCGATGCCCGATCGAAAACGATGACACGGGGTGGATGATTTAGCAAGTTTCATGTGTTTCCTTGCGCCTTCTTCGGCGAGGGTTAAACACTTCACGGCATCCTCCATGAGTTCGGGCTTCACACAGGGTAGAGTCCGAGTTGGGGTTGGTCAGGGGATACGCAGAGCTGGACTGGACGAACCTCCATGCCTAACGCGGCTTTCAGAAATGCGCATATACCGAGGCCCATGAGGTGAAAGGGTGAATTGTCCTGGCCCTCCGTGCCAAAAACCTCGACGGCGGCTTCGAGATCATTTGCGAAGAGCAGGTCAAAGCCTTGGGTTGCGAGACGTAGCATCTCTTCGGTATCCAGTGCAGAGGTCATCTCTGCCTTGGATATGTCCTGGGTAAGGAGGACACCCGATTTCCGACGACCGCAACGTTCCGAACACCAGCAACGACTATTACCAGTACATTTCATGACTGTGCGGCAGATTACGGTCAGCTCTCTCAAGCAGCTCAAGAACACCGTCATCGGGAACCCATCTGCCAAGTTATCGCTTGCCAGAGACTCTGCGTTCATCCACCTGTACGAATATGCCGCAAGCTTCGTTTGGTGGATACTAATACCGCCACAGACTGGTCAGTTGTCTGAACCATCCCACAACACCGAGCACTCGCGAGCCCCAGGGCTCACAGGATGACATCCGAATTGAAGCCGTACACGTCATCTCATCCTTGGCATACGGTATGTCGTTCGTGCGCTCCTCGGAGCCTGCAAGACTCGTACCTACTTTGTGTCCGACAGGCTCAGAAATAACGCTGTCCAGTTTACTCCGCGCCAATGCCCACCAAGAGGTCGTTCGTGCACTCGCAAATCCGCATGCACTACACGATCCGCGATTGAAGGCGGCACTTGCACGCGGCCTGCGTGTGCTTGCCAACTCGATGGCTGATGTCATTGGCCACTCTCATGGACCTATACGCGCGTACACCTCGGAGCATCTCGCGGAGGCCAAGGTCGCCCTCAGCTTTCTCTTCGAAGTAGGTCGTTCGCCTTTGTGCACTGGTCGAGTAGGATGACTAACGATACCATGAACGACACGACCCAGTATGAATGTCTCGATGTTTACATTCCCCTACTCGATGATTCCTCTCCACAAACATCTCTCTCCATTGCTCAACTTATTGGTGCCGCAGTTCTCACCGACGCCCACCGCACCGCCATCATCGAATGGCTCCCGCCTCCGGAACGCCAAAAAGAAGTAAAAAATCATAGAGGATGGGAGAAACACGATCTCATCTACCAGGCTGCAAATGGTAAATATGGAGCTTGGGTCCTTCGTCACCTTATCGGTATGATCCAGAGAAAGGACGTTAAGGTAAGCATGTGTCTGACCATAAGTCGGAGCCGTGTAACTGGGAAACAGACACAAGAAGTCGCTTTATCTGCTCTTGGGGCACTGGCGATGGATAATCCCACTGTGGCAAACATTTTGACCAAGACATCATTAGAGGGTACGTTTGGCGTCTGCTCTCATGGACGTGTTCTAACGTCAGAATGCATGAAGCGGCCGTTCCTGCTCTTAACCTTGTTTTGGCACATGCCAAAAGCCGGGTGACAAGCGTACAGCTGGCAGCTTCGTTATGGTTAGTTTACTGTGTGTATGCCCTGTTCATCCGTTCACCGCCGAGTAATTTAGCGCGACTCACATCATCCGCGCCCAAGGAAACCACCACCCAGGACATTCGGACCGCACAACGGCCCTAAGTGTAATTCAAGTCGTCAACCGCATCCTTTCCTCGCCATCCGAGCAGCCGCAAAACCAAATCAAAGCATGCTACACGCTGTGTAAATTTGTTTTTGTACTGCATAGCGTGTTTTGACGTCCCGTTTTCCGTACAGATTCACTTGTCAGGGATGAAAGGGATTTTTGCATTGAAGCAGCTGACTATGGCGTGTTAGCCAGTCTAGCTTCTCTTGTCAAATCTATTACACCCTTAGAAAACACCTGCGACTGGGAAATCGATGAGCCCGAATACAGAGTCGGCTTGAGAGAAGTTCATATACTTTTTCTGTCTTCATTCACGCGTCATTCACAAAATTTGTCTGTTAGGCAACGCTCAAAGCCATCGCAGCCATTTCACTTTTCGACAAGGTGATCAAGCGGGAGGTAGCCGACACGTATGATCTGATGCCTATCGTACAAGCCTGTCTCACACAAAAGAATGTTGGCGTGCGATGTTCGGCATGCCATTGTTTGCGCTCGCTCAGTCGGGATACGGCCGTGATTAGGACGAATATTACAGATAGTGGTGCCGGGATGGCGCTGTATCAGGTGTTTAAGAAGGAAGACGAGGATGTGCGTGTGACTGCTGCTTCGTTGGCCACGGTCTGTAACCTCGTCAACGATTTTTCCCCTTTACGCAGCGTAAGTGTGGCCGCTCTGCTCGCTACTTTCACACCTACTTGCTGATTGTCACCGTGTTTTCTAAAACCATGGATAGGTTATGTTGGAAGACGGGCTGTTACCGAGGCTGATGCAATTATTTGGGATGGAGAACCAGGAGATAAGAGTAAGCGTGTTATGGGCTATTAAGAATCTTCTCGCGAAGAGCGTATCGCGCATGAAAGACACGACCATGCAGCACCTAGGGTGGTCGCACCTAGCAGAGTGCGCTCTTTTTCAAGGTCACGATGAATACAGCGTTCTTAACTCCTACTCGTGGTATTAGACTTGCGAACGATTCGGATCCGGAGATACAAGAGCAGGCGTTTGCTATCCTGCGTAACCTTACTGAGGACGAAACAGGTGTCAGCTTGGTTTTCGAAGCGATGGGCGACGATACTTTGGCGAATTGTCTGTCTGTAGGACTGGACTCCCCGCATGAACTAGTAACTCGAGAAGTACGTCAATCCCCTTCTCGACTTTCCTGACATGCCCGTCCCTACATCTTTCGCACCCGTCGTCGCATCAGGTGACATCGTACTGATCCAACCACTCGAAATTGGCACAGACAACTTACGTGCTCGGGAACATTGCCAACAGCTCTCGGTCCCAACAAGATCTCATATTCACACACCCACATATTCTTGACGGGATGCACCACTGTCTCGCAGATGCCCGCCCTGGGGCACGCGTTCCACTCGTCGGATGTCTGCTGACTCTGCTCCGTACTAACCCCCGACGGAAACGCGATCTCGTAGAAGCAGGGTTTGTCTCGACACTTCGGCATCTTTGCGAACGAACTGGTGGTGGGGCGAGTGTGGGTGGAATTGGGAGCTTGACCACGGGCACGAGCCCGGTCGGTCCAAGGCAATATATGCATCTGTATCATTTGCATCATCCGCATCGACATATGATATGTCCGGAGGATGATAGAGACGCTGCTGTAGTCGCAAAGCAGGTATTGGATTTGATGGATCCATCGACAATTGGGGAAATGTTATGACATGTGCCTACTTGAGTTTTAGGTATTTTCTAGTGGAACGATGTGTAGAATATTGTTTTGGATGAGTGGATTCTGGTGATATTATTCATCCTATTTTCTGCAATACTACACGATTTTCCAAACCTCGGGGACCACTGCCAGCTACACAGACCCTAGCGTGGGGTTTGAAAGATCCTCGCAAGTGCGGACTCCGACACAGCCACGCCATAGTTGCAGTACTGACACGTCAGTTCACGCCTGCGACGACGACGACGACGAACGATGTCAGTGTCGTTCTTCGACCAGCTCGTCCAGTTCGACGCCTTCCCCAAGCTTCCCTCCACTTACAAGTCTCGTTCGGAATCGCGCGGTCTGTTCACCCTCCTCGTCGCCCTCATCGCCTTCCTTCTCGTCCTCAATGATCTCGGAGAGTATATTTGGGGATGGCCAGACTATGAGTTTAGCATCGACACCATGTCGGATAGCTTCATGGATGTCAACGTCGATATGGTCGTCAATATGCCCTGCCAATGTCCGTTGCGTATTGTTCCGCTTATTTTTTCGTCATACTCACTTTACTGCAGTCCTCAGCGTAGACCTCCGAGACGCGCTGGGCGATCGTTTGTTCCTCAGTAAAGGGTTCCACCTCGACGGCGTAAATTCTATCCCTTCTTGCTATCAATAACCACTGACTTTGTCCAATATATTCAGACCGTCTTCGATATTGGTCAAGCAACGACGTTAAAGTGGGTTTCCCAATCCAACCCCTTTTTACATACCAATGAATCTGTTCCAGAGAACACCAGAAATCTCTCTCTGCGCGCCAGGCCATAGCTCAGTCGAGAAGCTCGAGAGGACTACTCTCTTTCTTTAGGCGGAAGCAACCGGAGTTTAGGCCTACATATAACCACCGACGGGACGGAAGTTCGTGCAGGATTTATGGATCTCTTAGCGTCAAAAAGGTTACCGGTAAGCATATCTCGCGCTTGGAGTGGTTCCAATGCTGACCACCGTGATCGGACGTAGCCAATCTACATATCACCACCCTCGGTCATGGATATGCCAGCAGCACGCACGTCGAGCATGATAGTAAGTGTCCTTTTACTTCGGCGTGGGTCTGCCTTCGCTCACACTCGATCTGGGAGCTAGAGATGAACTTGTCCCATGCCATCACCGAGTTTTCGTTTGGGCCTTACTTCCCCGACATCGTCCAACCTCTTGACTATTCTCTCGAAATTGCCAGCGAACGTAAGTCCCTCATTGCCCATATTCTTCTATTCTATTTGTTTCTGTCGAGCTCACACTGCACATATCCCGTAGCGTTCGTAGCTTACACCTACTTCCTCCACGTCGTACCTACAACTTACATCGCCCCACGGAGTTCACCTCTCCACACCAACCAGTATAGTGTCACTCATTACACCCGTGCATTTGCACACGGAGCGGGTACTCCCGGTATATTTTTCAAGTTCGATCTTGATCCCATGGTCATCTCGATCCATCAGCGCACCACGTCGCTTATGCATTTACTGATAAGGTCAGCATGCACGTGTATGAAAGACAAGTAGAAACTGACACCTGACGCGACAATCAGATGCGTCGGCGTCATTGGAGGTGTATTTACATGTGCATCCTACTTCCTTCGAGTTTCAGTCCGAGCTGTTGAAGCCGTTTCCGGGACAAATAACACGCCCGGAATTGTAGCTGCTGAGGCCACTGGCGTCCGCAAGCGCTGGACGGGCGCTCACCTCCGCGCAAGAACTTCAAGTAGTCGGAACAGCTGGATTGCCGAAGGCAGTGGGGGAATCACGCCCTTACCATCTTCATCTTACTCTGCAAATTATTCGACGACACCTGTGTCTGCTGCATTTGCAACGCAGCAGTCTCCCCGTCCGTATTCTCCATATCTGAGCTCGCAGGCTTTGCCGCAGCAGGGAGGGCCGGGAGCGTTATCTGTCCCTCCAACTCCCATGACGAGTGTGGGACATAGTTTTGGGCCGTCGACACTGGGGCCTCCCCGTGCGCATGGACATGTACATGCGAATTCGATCAGTGGACCTGTGATGGGGAGGAGTGAGAGTACCGCGTCGCCAACCCCTCCAGCGGGACCAGTGGCAGGCAGAGGATCTGTGTTATTGGGGGGAAAGAAGGATGACTGAGGCATCGTAGCTTGCCTTATGTTTCTTCCACCACCCGTCCTTTAAATGATGCGGAAAACAGTTGTTGTTATACTCCGGTGTTTCGAATTCCGGTAGGTTCGATGAGGATGATATTGAGCATGTCGGCAGACACAATACACACGATTTAGGTTAACCAGACCTAGGGGGTTGGCGTGTCCTCAGCATAATCATGCGTCTAAGACTGACCGAAAACCGTGTGTATCTGCATTGAACCCAATCCACTCCTGGACCCTGCCCGGCGATGGTTCGGGGTCCTTCATTTTCCACGTTTACATGAGGGTTTTGTGCAATGCAATCTCCACTTTCCGAGCAGTCGAATTCGAATTCGTGTCCCAGCTCGCACCTCGGACACATCGTCGACGCCGTCACGAAGAGTGAGAGTTTCCATAGACTTCCCGAGCTGGCTGGGTCGTCTTCAATTTGTGGAACGCGATCACGTGAACAAGACGTCTCTACCCTCTCAAATCGTAGCGTCGTGTGTGGCGCATCTTATCGAGACTCCCCTGCCACACCATGGACACCCTATTCTGCTGGGTTCGCGGCGAAGACGCTAAGGCTGTGTTTAGGGTCACGATCTCCAGGGAAGCAGGCGTAGAAGATTTGAAGGAGTCGTTGAAGCTCAAAAAATCGACCGCTCTCAGGGATGTCGATGCGGCCGATCTCGAGCTCTACCCCTTGTTCGTCCCGTCAAACGCAAACCGTACAGCTGAACTCAAAAAGTGGAGAGCGCATGGCAAAGAGCCTTTGGATGTGGAGAAGACAGTGGACGAAGTTTTTCCCAATCGTCGCGATGGGAAATGGATTGTCGTTGTCAACTATCGTGCGCCTCCACTCCTTCGCGATAACTTGCTAAATCACACGATCTTGATATGCAGCGTCTTTTCTCTGTTGGATCCGCGGTGACGACGTCAACCATGTGTTCCCAGTCAAGATTTCTAGAGAGGCCGACGTGGCAGACCTGAAGGATGCTCTGAAGGAAAAGAATTCCAGCACTCTGGGCAACGTAGATGCGAAGAATCTCGACCTCTACGGCTTACTCGTCCCATCGGATGGAAATCCAGCAGTTGAACTCGGAAAGTGGAGATTGTGTGATAAAAAGCCCTTGGCCGTAAAACAAAAGCTGTCCAACGCTTTCCCCAGAACTCAGGAAGGGGAATGGGTTGTCGTTGTCAACCATCGTGCGCCTCCTCTTCTGCACGATAACCTGATGCTCACACCATCTTGATATGCAGCGACTGCAACCACAAAGTTTCGGGTCTATTTCAGAAACCGTACCGTACCCGTGGCCGCTGCTGCGCACGACACGGTCGAGGATTTTTTGTCGAGCCTTCTACGCGATCAACAACGCGGGGATGTGTTTAAAGACGTTTCTGCTTCACAACTCAACTTTTATCGATTGTCTCCCCCGGTGTTGATGACAGAGGAAAAAAAAATCATGGAACACTTGGTACCCATGAAAGGCACCGACACAGTCGAGTCTTCGTTTGGTGAATCGACAGTTACACCGCGGCATGTATGCATGGCTTTCATGGCCGCGGAAGGTGCGTTTAGTTGGTGTGGGTAATGGTCTCGTGTGCCTGACGCGTTTTCTGCCTGCACACCAGATGAGTCCAGCAAAGCTATTAAGGCACTGAAGCAGAATCATCTGGAAATCTTTTCGTGCTTGAAACTAACTGTCCAAAGAGTATCCAGATGGACGTTGGGTGACGTGAAAAGTAATCTAGGGGGTGGACAGTACACAGAGCACGATGAAATTACTGTTGGGGAGATTAGGAAGATTCAAGAGTTATTATGTTCCTGTCGGATATATAACGTAGGTCCCCGTCCTTCTCCTGCCAACTGATAGTGGCTAAGGACAATCTCAAGAACGCTTTTCGGGGGGGGACTCCACAAGAGGTTTGCGATTTTGAAACGGCTCGACAAATCGACAACGAGCTCTTTGAGCAAATATTCATGGGTATTTCGGGGAATCGCGATGGCGGCTTGATGGTCCGCAACTCGCGAGAGTTTTCAACCTTTTATCACGTTCTACGTTGCTACCACGAAGACGCGAGCAAGCTCCGCGACCAGAAATCTTCTGCTGTCAAGGCGGGCAACTTCGCCGCCTACTTTATACAGCCTCCTTTTTTGTCCCCTGGTAATCCCGATATCAAATACGAGACGTAAGTGCCCAGCTATTGGTAGTTTTCCCGCTCATGCGCTAGATCCAGAGAGATGCCATGGGGTTTTCCAATATTCATCGATTTCAATACTGTCGTTGATGGTTGCCGCAAGTACACGCCGAAAAGCGACCTCATGGTCTCGTCTGCGTGTCATCTGATCCCCTTCTTTGTTTCGGAGGTTATTTCCTTGAAGAATCAGGAAGACCGTTTTCGAATGCTCCTCCAAGCAATAGCCGTAGCTCGCGCAGGAAAAAGGTTCTTGAAGAGCACATCTAAGCGCCAATTTTTCGTAGTTGCTGTATATCTGGACAAGAAGATGGTTGCCTCGCGGTACATTGTCATGCAAACTGGTCGAGACGGGGACGGCCCTGCCGGGGTTCATCAAGTGAGTGTTGTGGGTGTTTCGCCAGCGACCTGCAAAAGGTGTAATTATGTTCAATGCATACAGGTTTCCATCCATCGCGATGACTTTGATCTCACCGACAAGACCAAGGCGATTGAATTCGTCCGTGAAATGTACAATCTTGTAGAAGAGCTTAACAATCTCGTCGAGGACTTGGACAAGGATAAGTCGGAGACCCTCAAACAGATCGTAGCTGCCTCCAAAGATGTCCTTTCACTCCACTCGAGGAATCATCCCGTGACGCGGACGCGAGGTACTCCATTGGATACTATTCATGAAGAGCGCGACCTTGGCGTTTTTGGTGCGACTGATGTCCAAGAGCACCTTCGGAGCATGAAGTGCGCGATCGATTCCCGCGTCTCTGGGGTCGGTTTATCACTTCATTGTGTTCAACGCAGTTGATTGACACATACTGCAGCACGAGAATATCGCTGTCGTCAAATGTGAGACTGGTGAAAGAGTTGGTTACCTCAAGTTCATCGAACCGTCGCGTCAGCAAGAGGTTGAAATTCTGCAGTTCCTCGGCGATCTTCAGTCTCCGATGAACCATACTATCTCTGGAGCCCAGTTCTGGTCGGTGAACGGCGGGACTATGATATCTATGCCCATCGCTGGTGATCGGCTCATGTCTCTTGAGTGGCCTGATGAGCATCTCTGGTCCGTTGCCAGCCAGCTCATTGAGGGGGTTGCGTTCATGCATGCTCAACTCGTCGCACACATGGATATCAAACCAGAGAACATCGTCATTCCTAGGAAAGGTGGCCGCCTTTCCATCATCGATTTCAGCGTAGCTATCCGCTTGAAGAGCGACAAAGAAAAATTCCGTGGCGTAATCGGGACGCCCGGATACACGGCACCTGAAGTCGAGCGCGGCGATGCGTACAAACCAATCCAAGCTGACCTGTGGAGCTGCGGAAGAACCTTGGAGGTCTTATGTTCCGATTGCAAGCCCTCTTTTGATCGCAATTTCCTCCTCGGAGTGGCCGCCGAACTGATGAATGAAGACCCTGACCAGCGGCCGACGATGAGCAGGGTCCAGGAGTGGATTGCTTCGAAGAAGGTAACCTTAAGTGCAGAGACACGTGGATTCCGGTCAGCTTTAGCAGCTTGATTGAACTGCAACGAGGCTCATAACAGTGCTCTAGATACCCTTCCCAATTGGTGGCATGTGCCTGACTTGGCTTGTCGCTGAATCATTGACTATACTTTGCTGGAGATATGGTGTATAACAGGCGAGTGTCATGTATGACTACGTAGGAGTCGATGTTTGTGTGTACATCTCCAGATGTCAATTATGAACTTATGGGGCTCCTTGGCTGGCCTCCCTAGGGGAGATTTAAACCCTAAACCTAGCAATCCCATTTCCTATTTTGGAAACCCTATCAATTTTTTTTTCGCACTGGGTGCAGCAGGCACGGGCGTCCCGGACGCCCACCTTGCAACATGGGCACACAAGTCATGTGACGGATACACCCGTGTCCTGCCATGGGCATCCCGGACGCCCGTCTCACAACACAGGCATACCAGCCACATGACTGACAGTCCCGTGTGCAGCCGTGGGCGTCCGGGACGCCCGCTGAGGCATCGCATTACATTTTAAGTAGTACATGTATGATATGCAAGCCCGACATTGACAATACAACCACCCGACCCATTGCCGACCCAGTGCAACATCGAGTGAGTGGCATGGGCGTCCGGGACGCCCATCCCTGCAGTGCAGGCATCGGGGTCGTGTGACCGAGACATACTGCATGCTGTTGTGGGCGTCCAGGACGCCCGCAGGCATCACATCACATTATGAGTAGTACACATGGATGTATATTAATTGTGTTACAAGCCCGATGTCAACTGTACAATCTCCCGACCCATTGCCGACCCAATGTGACACCAACTTAGTCATGATTCCCATGACCTCCCGACCTACTTATTGCAACACAAGTGCGACACCATGCATCATACACACAGTGGCATGGGCGTCCGGGACGCCCGTCTTGCAACACAGGCATACTGGTCATGTGACTGACACACCTGTGTGTGGCCATGGGCGTCCAGGACGCCCGCTGAGGCATCACATTACATTTTAAGTAGTACATGTATGATATTGATTGTGTTGCAGTCCCAACATTGACAATACAACCACCCGACCCATTGCCGACCCAGTGTGACACTGAGTGAGTGGCATGGGCGTCCGGGACGCCCACCCCTGCAGTGCAGGCATCGTGGTCATGTGACCGAGACATACTGCTTGCTGTGGGGGCGTCCCGGACGCCCATCTTGCAACACAGGCATACCACTGATGTTGTCGTGACCAACAGACCTGTGTGTGTCCATGGGCGTCCTGGACACCCGCAGGCATCGCATCACATTATGAGTAGTACATATGGATATATATTAATTGTGTTACAGGTCCGATATCAACTATACAATCTCCCGACCCATTCTAAGGATAAAAAATAAACCCCCTTAGGGTTAGGCATGGTAAGAGTAGCCCTTTTACCAAAGAACCCCTGATCTGCGCATTTCCCACGATATCAAAAATGCGCAGATAAGAGCTTGTGAACACACATAAGAGTAAGAGCGGAGCAGTGGTGGGTGAAAGTTGAAGACATGCACCATGAGAAGACTGTGTTGCACAGTCACAATTTCACGCAAATCAGAAGATGATATATTTGCACGAAACAGGGACATGGCACAAATGTGTGATAGACACAAGTAGTGTGGTGCACAAATAGGAAGATGATGGATTTGCATGACACAACAGCACAAGGGATTGTCAAGTGGATATATTTTGATGAAGAGGGATGCAAGATGTATGGACAAGTCTGCATTCAGAGAAGCTACTAGTGGGGACTTGTGTGGGATACACAGTGAAGACTGGCACAGATTTATACACAGGCATATGGCACCCATGGGAAGAGGTTAGGAGATAGATAGGTAGAGGTCGCGCAAATCCACACGATGCTATAATGTGCGATATTGAGGATTATATATTGAAGTATGTGGCACACCATATAGTCTAACCCAGCTCGAACCATACAGCAACCCACATTTATTTAGCAGAAACACGGCTCATTTGAGCAGTGTCCAATGTATGATACATGCATGTAATGCATACTTGGTGGTATCACATATAATACTGCAATATTTCACTTAGGGAACGTGTTACAAAGAAGAGGCGGACAAGAAAGGGCAATGCAAGATGGATAGTGTAGCAACAGTTTGAATAGAATGGGCGGAGCAAGCTGTCAACTGTAAGCGACAAGCAGACTAGCATAACCATACGCGAACCTCCGTCAATTGAAAGTCAGGGAAGTTACGGAATAAGTTGAAGATGAAGAGGATATAAGACTAGGACAGGTAGAATTAAAGAGTCCGTTCCCCAACCTACGCCACCAGCCTCAGACAGACGAGATATTACCAGACCACCAAACACAATGCCAATCTTCCCTGCAAATGGTGATGTGGAAATGCGGTGAGTGAGAAAGTTGAAAAAGAAAGATATAGCATACCATGATGATTGACAGAGTGGACGATGCACTGTTGTTCGACTTCGAAGAGGAAGTCGCAGAGGAAGTTCTAGCTGACGAGGGGGACCACGATGTCCCCTTTGACGTCACGGAGGTCCCACAACAGTTAGAGGCCGTGGATGGGCACCACCAGGCAGATGTAAACGTGAGCCTGTACGAAAACGACGGTGCTTATGGGCAGGATCACGTCGACAGGTTCAAGGCGAGTGCAGTAAAGGCAATTCGACTGAGCACGCTTCGATACATGCACGAGAACAAATGAGCAATGTCAGCGATTTCATTGCTCAAGCGGAGGCACCGTCTGGAGGTCGATGGAGAGTACGTGGTGAACATTCATGGTGCCAACGTGGTTGCACGGGTAGCGCCGCACTACCTGGACTTTGTGCTGTATGTTGGATCGCGACGTGGATTAGATGCAGCATTGCCAAACGTGGATGTGGACCATACCTGGAGTGCAAAATTGAAGCTCAATCTGGGATATAGACAGTGGCCAGAGAGTCGACAAGGAGCACTGGGATTCGATCCAAAGGGGCGTATGATGTATGTGGGGAACCGACTCGAGGAACAGCTGTGGATTGCGATGTTGCCGAACGAGTATCTGGAAGGAGCGGAGTTGAGGAGGGTCGTAGAAATGGAGGGGACGGGACGAGCGGTGAGCACGCAGCACAGGTACATGCTGACGATGTTCGTAGCATATGTGCTGGATGAGATGCGGCACGAAGACATTACGTGCATCACGCCATACCCGGAGCCATTGACGCTGGAGAGTATCAAAGAGTCTACGGAAATTCTGTGAGTGTCTGATTACCCTAACCAGAGAGGGGATGTGCATATCTGCGCATTTTAAAGACATGCGTATTTGCGCAAGATGGAAGGTGGGATGGGCCATTTATGAATTGATCACGCATGGGGATATGGGAGTAGCGCATTTTCACACATATCAAAAATGCGTGGTATTGGAGACAAGTGATATACTGACGACTACATCCCAACAGTGGAAGGTTCAATGAAAACAATCGAGAGATCACGCTGCGTCTAAACAACATGAGGGAGCTGCACCGACAGTTCATGAACCTCTGGGAACGATGGGTGAACGGGGCACCTGCATCGTGGAAGCGGGACGGATTTCTGACAGACAACTCACCAGTGGGGGTATGCATGCTGTATGGGCAAAACCAACCAATCATGGTTGCAACTGCGATGGAAGAGGAGAAGAGGAATTGGGACCGGGACAGGAACTACAGGCACATCAGCCACATGTCGTTCTCATTGGCCACGCACCTGAGGTGAGTAGGGGATGTCATCAGTGGTGGGTGAGAAAGTAGCGCTGACACGGGATATTGTTTCAGCTATCTGGATGTACAGGAGTGGGAGGACATACCCATTCGCTATGAGGCACTTTGGGGCTCCAACCTACTGCTAGGTCGGGCCCTTCCAACCCTAATCTAGGGTTGGGTCCCCCCTTTTCCCGGATCACCATCGGGGAGAGTGGCCGTCCTGGGTAGTGACCATGCACCAAAGGTCATCTGACCTGGGGCCCACCCACCTTGCATGGCCGTCCTGGACGGCCACTCGTGCGTGGAGTTGCAAGTCACCTGACCGGTGACCCCTCGTGCATGGTGGCCGTCCTGGACGGCCAACTGGGTGCATGGGTGCTAAGTCACGTGACCCTGCACCTGCCTGCCCTGCATGGCTGTCCTGGACGGCCACACGAGGTTGAGGGCACAGCGTACTAGTGTTAGGTTAGAAGGCATCGTAGGGGGGGCCCTGCACCTACAGACCCCTAGGAACACACAGAGATGGGAAGGGTAGAAGAAAAGGAAAGACATGGCATGATCATGTCTTTTGTTAGTCCAGGACTGACAGATATGGGAGGGAGGCATGTCACTGCTACAGTGTTAGTCCAGGACTAACAGACATGGGGGAGGCATGTCACCCTCCTGTGTTAGTCCAGGACTAACAGACATGGGGGAGGCATGTCACCCTCCTGTGTTAGTCCAGGACTAACAGACATGGGGGAGGCATGTCACTGCTGCAGTGTTAGTCCAGGACTAACAGACATGGGGGAGGCATGTCACTGCTGCAGTGTTAGTCCAGGACTAACAGACATGGGGAGGCATGTCACTGCTGCAGTGTTAGTCCAGGACTAACAGACACAGGGGAGGCATGTCACCCCTCCTGTGTTAGTCCAGGACTAACAGACACAGGGGAGGCATGTCACTGCTGCAGTGTTAGTCCAGGACTAACAGACACAGGGGAGGCATGTCACCCCTCCTGTGTTAGTCCAGGACTAACAGACACAGGGGGAGGCATGTCACTGCTGCAGTGTTAGTCCAGGACTAACAGACACAGGGGAGGCATGTCACCCCTCCTGTGTTAGTCCAGGACTAACAGACACAGGGGGAGGCATGTCACTGCTACAGTGTTAGTCCAGGACTGACAGATATGGGAGGGAGGCATGTCACCCCTCCTGTGTTAGTCCAGGACTAACAGACATGGGGGAGGCATGTCACTGCTGCAGTGTTAGTCCAGGACTGACAGATATGGGAGGGAGGCATGTCACCCCTCCTGTGTTAGTCCAGGACTAACAGACATGGGGGAGGCATGTCACTGCTGCAGTGTTAGTCCAGGCCTAACAGACATGGGGGAGGCATTTCACCCCTCCTGTGTTAGTCCAGGACTAACAGACACAGGGGGAGGCATTACAGGATTTGGCATTACAGGATTTGGCATTACAGGATTTTGATTACTGTATTAGGGTTAGGGTTAGGGCGATGAACATTAGGGTTGGATATTTCATACAATGATTACTGTTGAAGTTAGTGAATTTGAACTTAGGTTAGAATTGATCATCCATGAACACTGAAGGGGCCCCCCCAACGGGGGGGGGGAAAAGTGTTCATGCATGATCAATTCTAACCTAAGTTCAAATTCACTAACTTGAAAACTTGAAAACAAGTACAAAGCTACACAACACTACACTTATTTGGCATTCCCAATCCACTCTCTTGACAACCTGACCATGTTGATGACAACTCTCATGACAATGAAGGAGTAATGCTCTGCTTCAAAACCTCTTTGTTTGACTCATTGACACTTCTCTGTCTGAGAAAGTCTCCTCTTCCTCTTCCTCTGACCTTGTTAGGCAGCAACAAGCAAGCAGCATTTAAGATCCATAAAGTATGACAGGAATGCAGATGAGATCCATGCCACACAGTGTACATTGCAATGCAGTTGCAGTGGATGTTGGAGCAGTGTGAGGGGGGAAAGCTGTAGGCTATGCCTAGGCTTGTCCCAAGGGGCTGTGAGTCGAAAAGAAGCAGAGGAAGTGACTGGGCAGTGAAAGGGAAAGATTCCCTGAGGTCAGAAGGGTACTGGCAGTGTAGAACTCGAAATGCCACCACAAGAAGGTGGGAGGAAGTGGGAATGGGACACTAGAGGGACTCAGAAGTGGGGAACTCAATAGGCAGTGATGTGGGACTCTTGCAGGCTGTAGAAGGGCTCATAAAATCGAAGGGGATGACTCTGAAGGCAGTGGAAAAATCTTATAATGCAAGCTAGGCAGGGGACTCTGTAGATGCAAGGGGGACTCAAAAGACTCAAAGATATGCAAGAAAACAACTCTGGGGACTCAAGGGGACTCTCAGACATGCAGACTGTGATGCCAGAAAGGTGGTTCTATTTTTCCTAAGTACAGCAGTGTTTTGTATCATAGAGGGAGCTGTCACAAAGGAATATTTTGGAAGTGTCATGTGTCAAGAAAATTTTGAAAGGAAAAGTGCTGAGGTAAAGTGCTACAGTGTGTAGGCATGAAAGGAAGGTAAAAGGAAGCAAAGAAAACCTAAAGAAAGGGAAATGCAGTGAAGGGAACCTGCCTAGGGTGTCTGGACTACTGCCTGACACTGTGGGGACTCTTCAAAGCGGTCTGGGGCAGTGTGGCAATGCTACTGGCAGTGGCATGTGATGGTTTCTTGAGTGGAGCCTATAGGTACCAAGTAGCTGATGTTACAAGTGATGGAGTGGACCGCTGACAGGCAGTAGACACTTGGATAGTTGTTCAGAGTGCCAAAGGCCGATGCAGATAGGGGGTGGACAGTGTATAGGGGTCGAGGGTAGGGGTAGGCAGCAACTCATAGCAGCAATGAATGTTGGTGACAGGGGTTACTTCCTGGTTAGGTGGCAGCAGCATTAGTAAGCAAGAGAAGCACTCATATTAGCTGAGATAGTTGACAATGGGATGGCAGTGATGTTTCCACAGGATGGTAGACTTGTGGGGACTGGCTAGGGTGGTAGGGGCAAGGGTAGGATGTTATGGTATTTGGCCCTAGGGAGTATGGACTCCCTACACCTCCTGGGGTCTTCAAATACTGACCGTCCTCGGTCAGGGGTATGCAGTGACATGGATTGGTGACGAGATGCCATTAGAAATGTGGCTGTGCTCAGATCAATGGCATGTGGGATGGGGACCTCAGTCATGTGCTGTGGCAAAAAATGCTTCTGCATCAACAAAGGGTTGCCAAACATACCAAACAAGTCACTGCCACATCATCTCTTCTTTTCTCTAAGTCCCACCACCATTGCTACCCATCATATCAGCATCAACATGCCCTCAACCAAGACTTCCTCTTCATCTAAGGCCCCGACCCAACCCCAATACATCCCTCCCAATGCTGCTCATGACCTGGTACCAAAGATGTGGGCTTGGGAGATGAAGGCCCTGGCAGCATTAATGGGTGAGATCCCAGATGAGGTGGCAGATGAGAAGGAAGTGTGAGAGTGGTTGGATCAGTAAGTTGCTCTCCTCATTCTTCAGCTAGCCAAGTGGTTGAGGGGGCCACAGGACCAGATCAAGGGGCTATGGAAGTTTGCCTATGACATGAGCACTGAAGTTCCCAAATACCCTGACAAAATGGAGGAGGCCCTCGGGGCAGTTTTTCTGACACTGGTCACCCTGCAAGAACAGTTCCCTCAATGAGCTGGTAAGTTAAAGTGCAAGAGGGTCTGACCCCCATCAAGTAACATGCTGCAGGACAGTGAGGGGGTGAGGTGGTCCCAGAAGCAGATAGAGAAGGCCATTGCTAGGGGGGACATGGGGGACAAGGTGTGGATCATTAACCTATCCATTCTACCTGTGCACTCTGATGGCCTTTCATGGCTTAGGTGCAGCCTGTGAGTGGGGACAGTGGCATCATCAAGTTAGATGTCACAGGTGAGGAACAAGATGCCATGCCACCCCCAATCCAGACAGAGCCCATTGGTGAGGCTACCCAGGGTTGGACAGTGTTCCCGAGGTGGCTGCCTCTGCTATGTGGGTTGACTTAGAGGCCTGTGGGTGGTGCATGAAGCCAGGGATTCAGTGTGAGTGGAAGGAAGGTGCCCCTGGGGTGGCATGTACTGCCTGCCATGTAGGGAAGAAATGCTGTGACAAGGCTGGAAGGTAAGTCCTCTGAGGCCTTGAAGTGCACAGAGGTAACAAGGGCATGTAGTGGAAGAACACCGATGACCCTGCCTTGTCAGCCTCTATCAGCAAGAAGGCTAAGACCTTGGCAGCACCTCCATACCCTCTGTCTTCATTGGCAACATCAAACCATGGGTGGTAAGCCAGCCAGTCTGCCTAAGCAGCCTCAAAACCCATTGCTGCCCCACCCAAACTTGCTCCTCCTCCCTGAACTCCATCAGTCTCCCATCTACCCCTCTTCCTCCCCTTGAGTGCAGGTAATACTCCTATACCTGACTCTCCCCATGTCAAGGAACGCTGTCACACACCAAAGGTGTTTGGCGACATGAGCATGGACTCAGAAGCTGAATGATGAAGAATGGAGAAGCCTGGCCCTAATGCAAAGAATGACTGATATTGCCAGCAGTCATCCATTGCATGAGAACCATCCTTAACATTAGGGAAGAAACCACTCAAGCGCCCGAAAAACTTTTTGAGCGCCAGTTTACAGCATTCCAATTTTTCGAATATCTCCATCAATTCTAAAGATATCGACACCATTCCCACGCTCACAGGAAGCTCTCGACCACGCCATCCTGCCTACTAAATTTGGTAATGGTCTGCACACTCCACGGTTTTCTGCATCATTTCTACCAATGAACACCCATTCTGCCAATATTTATCATAATGGCCACCTCTTCGACCATCTCTTCGCTCATGTCCTTTGCTAGGGAGAATAACTACAAGTACTTGCCAGGAATCCTCACTAGCTCTCGCCCCGAAGCCTCCTGGTTCATCCCTCCCTCATCCATGACCTCCCATCCTATTGCTTTGGGACAGTGCATTCTTCTTGTCAGTCTGACATTGAGGAAGACATTCTTTGGTCGCCTCAAGTCTGTCGCCAGGCTTGAAAGGTCTTATGTGGTTGTTTTGGTCTCTCCAGATTATGGATTTTTCCTTCCTGCCCCCTGCAATGTCTATCTCTCAATCTCGTCTTTCATTCTCCCAAAATTGTGACAGCTGCAGTACCAATTACTCTCATCTACTCTATCTGATCACATTCATGATGATTTTGAGGCACTTCTCCCTGCCCTCATTGGAGAAGATGGCCCCTCCTCCTCCTCATGCCCTCCAGAATGCTAGTTGCACCGCATACAGGTTGCTTTGCAGAGAGGAGAGAGACTACCCTGGAGACCCCCAAAATTGGCCCCTGGCAGAAATCCCCACAGTTCTTCTTTCAGATGCACAGCATATCGCCCCAATGAATCTGGATCTCAGATCTAGGAGTCAGAATGACTCATTTGCAGTCATACCCCTTATTCAGCAGTGACCAGTGTGCTTACTCATCCCCCTTTCTGTCGCATTATTCATCCGTTCCTTAATGACACATTCTATTTCAAATGATTTGTGATATTCTTTGTCATGCTGACTGATTTTACTTACCAATCGCTTACTGTCCTTACTCAGCCTTACCAATCCTTTACCAATCCCCTTACCAATTGCTTACAAACCCCTTACAAAGTGTTTCCCTCTAATTACTTCAGGCTGCGCTACCTTTTGTATATAAGTACCAATACATCGCAGCAAGTACCCCCCTGCATAGGATACTGTCCCCTTTGTAGAGAGACTATTACCCAATCATTATCTTCATTATCTGCCTTATTGTTGTCGCTTTAAGGCTCTTCTTCATTGTCTTTATTCTTGCAGTATCTGAGGCTCCATTAAGGGTCTATTTACTGTCATTCTTTACATCGCTTCTAGGCTCCAAGTAGCCTATAAATCTTCACTTTTCTGTCCTTCCCCCTGCTCCCCTCTTGTCAGAAGCACTGTTCCCTTCTGCCCTAGTCCTCTAGTGTGCAGAACCCCTCCCCATTTCATTGTAACCGATCCCTCGAGCCAAAGTCCACACAGGTAAACCACCAACTTGGCATTTTTCTTTGTGTTGGTTTTGTGGTGTTTTCATCATAGATCCACACATCAGCTCACAACGCCCTGCTGGTGAGCCTGTGGCAATTGGTGCTCGTACTGGCAGCACACTGGATGAAGCTGCAAACAAGTTAGAAGGCCCTGGAACTAGGGACTTGAATGTCATTGAGGGCCCATGGGAGGGTAGTCAGAATGAAGAGGTGATTTTCAACCATCCCCCAAGTCCTCAAGGGACTCATTGGACTCCATTCAGTGGTCCTCAGGAAGCATTGGTGCAGTATGATGCTTGGCTGGCAGTGTCATGCACCAAAAGTGTTTGGCAACATGAGCATAGACTTGGAAGCTGAATGATGAAGAATGGAGAAGCCTAGCCCTAATGTGAAGAATGACAGATGTGGCCAGCAGTCATCCATTGCACAAGAACTGTCCTTAATGTTAGGGAAGAAACCACTCCAGTGCTGAAAAAACTTTTTGAGTGCCAGTTTATGGCATTCCAATTTTTCAAATATCTCAGTCATTTCTAAAGATATCAACACCATTCCCATGCTCACAGAAAGCTCTCAACCACGCCATCTTGCCTACCAAATTTGGTGATGATCTGCATGCTCCACAATTATCTGCATCATGATCCCTCTGTTGCTGCGCTTCGTCATCAAATTAGGAGGGAGGAAAGTCAGTCCATCATGGCAATTCTTACTAGATTCACTCCTCGGAACCCCCACTTCTTTTGTCTCTACTTCAACTCTGATTATGCCTTTGCTGGTGCAAGGGGCATTGACCAGAATGACCATGAATATCAGGACTTCATCCTCCTGCATACCTACCTAGTTCAATGCCTTCCTGGAGCTTCTTGGAATGATTGCCTCGACTTTACTGGCTCAACTTATGCTTGCTTCTATCCCGATCCTTGCCCTGATCCTGTGGATCAAAATCCACTTCCCAACGACCCCATCCTTCTGATCCTCCTGACGATCCAGATCTTCTATCCTCACATTCTCAGTTGAATATGTGGTCCTCTGAAGCTGATGCTCCTCCAGATAATCCATCCCTGCACTCTCAGTTGAATATTCTGTCCTCCATGGATGAAGGTCCTCCAGATTCTCCTTCCCTCATTCGCAAATGAATATTCCTGCTGAAGCCCCAAATCCTCCACCTTCACCCATTACTGGGCTTGCCTATCTTGAAGTGCCTGCTACTGATTCTTTCACTTTCAGACTTCATCCCGGCCTTCTGATGAGTCTATTTTCTGAATTTTTCAATTTTACTTACCATTTTTCTTTCGATTCTTATGCTTCTCCTTTTACTTCTTATGCTTCTCACTTCGACCAAGAAGTTGTTAAACTCCTAAATCCACAGACAATTCTTCACTCTCATACTCCTGTATCACCATCTACTATGCTTGCCTCAGTTCACTGCTTTGAAAAATCCTTTTACTGTAATTTTTTGTGTTCTCCTTTGCCTTCCAGACCCCTGACTTCTCCAGACTCATTATCTTTTCAAAATAACAAAAAGCCACAAAAAATCTTTTTTTCCTTATCTGATTTCCTTGATTTGTTACATTTTCTCGCTCTCTTGTTACGATACAGAAAACCCAGATGACGACAATGTATGCTCAGTATATGGTGCTTATAAACATGTTGATCACAAGGTCAAACCTGTTCCAGGCATTTATCCAGAAGATGCACACATTCACCGCCATTTCCCAGAAGACCCCCTTAAATCCCTTATTCCACTCATGCCTCATCCCCCCACTTTTGTTCCCATGAAGAAGCTTACCAAGGAACACCTGCACTCCATGAAATTAAATGCCAACAACTTCCTGTGGGCAGAAGAGGAAAAACTTTTTTGCCACATAATGAAGCTATATCGGCTGACCCCACTTCCAGGACCATGGGGCAGGTCAGCCAACCCCACCTCCAGGACCATGGGGCACCCCCCAGCCACATTGGCTGAACCTCCAGGACCATGGGGCACCCCCCAGCTGTGTCGGCTGACCACACCTCCAGGACCATGGGGCACCCCCCAGCCATGTCAGCCGACCCCACCTCCAGGGGGGTAGGGCACCCCCCAGCTACATCAGCTGACACCAGTTGGTCCAACTGGCTGACACCAACTCAGGGTCAGTCAGCCGACATTGGCTAGTCCCATGTTTAGGCCAAAATGTACATGTTGGGTGTCCCAGTTTCAGGACTAGTGGTGACTGAAGGGTCTGGTGGAAATATCTGTTGGAGGTAACACCGGTTTTTTTCTTTAAATTTTCTTTCTTTCAAGTTCCGTACATAGGTAACACATCACCTACTCTCCTTTAGTTCCATGTTCACCCTAGCGAGCACATGCACCCTACACGTTGTAACTAGCCGGAGCAGTACTTATACACACAGCTATGCTCGTTGAACCTCAGTCGTCATATCCCGACACTGAGGTGAGCAACTCGTTATGTTACCTACCACAACTTGCTGAGGCCCAGGTAGTCACTCGTTAATCTTTAGATTTCTCTCGTGGTCGCGAGTCTCCTGCCTACAGGTTATGAGCGCCCTACCATCCACTTCGCTTACCTCATCATCTGGTATCTATGCTGTCCCAAAGCTCACGGACACCAATTGGGTCGAGTTTAAGACAAAGACCGTGATGTCTCTATGGGCACGAGGTCTTGCACATCATCTGGAAGGAACTGTCAAAGTCCCTCAGCCACTGCCACATGACCCAAAGGATGACAAAAAGATACTCAAAGCTGACAAATCCAAACTTGCCACTGAGGAAGAGATCGAGGAGAAACACGTAGCCAAGCTTGATGCCTATGCACAGAAAGAGGCACTTGCTATACAACAGCTCTTTGCCACCGTCCCGAATACTGTTCCTATCCAAGTCCAGGGAAAAGGATCAGTAGCTGAGATCTGGAAAGCCATCTGCGATATCTACGAGGCTAAAAGCGACCTGGTCCAAGTTGACCTTCGAGCTCGCCTACAGAATATGAAATGTGGCGACAAAGATGATGTCCACACTCATCTCACCAACATGATGGTCCTGCGTGAAGAACTTACTGGAATAGGTGCCCCCATGGACGATCGTGACTTCACTGCCATGGTAATTGGCTCACTCCCGCCATCACTTCGCACACTTATTCACACAACAACTGCTGCTATACGGGCATCAGGTCAGCCTGTTACATCGGACAAAATCGTTGCAGTCGTGTTCGAGGAAGCTGACCATATCAAAATTGATAATGGTGGTAGCTCCATGACCAATGACACAGCCCTAACAGCTCAGTCATCGAAAAACTGAAAGCACCGTTGAAAGGCCAAGTCCAAGAAGTCGGACATCAAATGCGACAACTGTAGTCGTGTTGGTCATACGAAAGGTGATTGCTGGCGCAAGGGCGGAGGCAAGGAAGGACAAGGCCCTCATCAGAAGAAGAACGAGTCAGCAAGTACAGCCACAGCTGCTGATGACTACGCATTCATGACTTCCACTTTCCTCGACTCTGCTACTATAGCTGCAGTTCCTGCTGAAAAACGAGGTGCCATTGTCGACTCTGGTGCATCGTCCCATTTTTGTCCCAATCGAAATAGCTTCACCTTCAGTGAGATCACCCCGAAACCAGTGAAGATCGCTAATGGACAAAGCGTACTCGCTACTGGTAAAGGCGACGTAGCTGTCAGGCTGCCGAAGGGCAGTGAACAGAGCACTGTCACCCTACGGGACACACTCTACGTTCCTGACATTGCTCTCACCCTCATTTCAACCACCCGGATTGTCAAGGCAGGCTTCGCTGTCAGTATGGAGGAAAGTTGGTGCGAAATACATTCACCAAAACCGGATCGAAAACTTGTCGCATGCATCCCCGAGGTCAATGGTCTCTACCAGGTTGATGGCATAGTCGAGCAAGCAGCCACCGCAGCCCAAACCACATCTCAGAAAAAGACTCGTATGACCCTTATGTCCCTCCATGAGTGCATGGGACATATTGCTTTCAGCACACTTAAAACCATGGTGGTGAAAGGCATGGTACTTGGTGTTGAGATCACCCAGGACTCCGGAAGTGAGTTCTGTGACTTCTGTGTCAGGGTGAAAATCACTCGACAACCTTTCCCAATGAGTCCAAGACACAGGCAACGAAGTATGGTGAACGGATACACACTGATGTCTGGGGCCCTTCACGAGTTGAATCACTTGGGGGGAAAATGTAACGGCCCGTACTTTTTCACTACTAGTTGTAGCGTAGTCTTAGCGTACTTCTCCTTATTTATCCACTCTCTGGTTAGGGTTACTTAGACGCGCTCATAGACGCTTTACTTACTCAGCTGCTTTGTCAGCATAGCCGCATTGACTCAGCGTGGAGCGCTGCAGCCAATAGCGTTTATCTCTCGCTTGTTTGGATTGTTCTACGACGTTCCTCGGTACAAACACTCGTAGTAGTATAAATACCGCCTCTCTTGTCGTAGTCACTCCAATCGAGTTCATTTGTGCTCTTGCACATTAACTCTTTCTTAAGTCCTCTACTCTATATCAGTCAGGAGTAACCGAGTATAGTCCTTGTGATTATAGGCGTTACACTTGAACTCGATTATCAATACTCCCTTACTCCGCTTGCGCCCAGGCATATAGGGCAACCCATACCCGGACTCCAGGGTTAAGGAGCTTCATCTTCTTTGTTTCTCTTCTTCACGAGACGACGCCTTTAGTCTCGTCCCCTTTACGGCAAGGGGTTGTGTCGAAGAAGACCCGTAGTTAGTAGTCCCGCTATCCGTCAAGGGTAGTGTGAAGGCGCAACCCACATTAGGGGGTGGAAGCGCATAGTTTAACAGTAGTGCCCCTACGTCACGGGAGGTAGAAACGTACTACCAGTATTCCCAGTTACGTCGTACTATAGTTGAGACAGAGTACCGCCACTGAGGGCAGGGAAAATCTCTCTCAAAATTCCTCGCGTCAAGAAGTCGGAGTCCTTGGCTCCTCGAATCAGGTTCTCTCCTTACCTTAAAAAGGAAGAGCCGCCCGCTCCCCCGCTTTTGTTCGCTCGGGAAGTTACTCCCCTCGAGCAACAGATTTTTGGCACCCCCGAACCTCTCCTCCCTCGCCTCTCGCCACTCCCTCTTCGCTCCCCCTCTCCCGACCCCAACTTACTGGGTTTCGTTCTGCACGTCCCGTACAACTTACGGAACAGACGAACCATCCGACCTCCCCCCCGAGCTCCCGTAACTTTCGTCGGTCATGGACCAGTTCAACCAAGACCAGCTGCAGTTCATGCAGCAGATGACCGCGCTGATTTCGGCGCAGGTCGCCAACCAGGTGGCGCAGCACGTCGCCAACGCAGTGGCCGGCGCGCAACAGCAGCAAGGCGGAGGGGCCGCCGCTAACCCCAACCAGAATGTTGACCCCACAAAACGGGGCGTCGCAGACCCAGGAATGTTTGATGGGTCTATCAGTAAATTCGAAGAGTGGTGGGCCAAAATGAAGGCCTTTATCGTCACAGCCCAGTCGACCAGTCCACGGGCGAGGACCTTGATGGTCTGGACTCGTATGACCGGACCGATTGCCGGAGCCTACGCGCGGGCGCGTATCGATCAATGTCTCCCAACGGGGACGTGGCCATCTTATGATGATTTGGTGGCTGAAGTAGAAGCGCGGTTTAGGCCGCTGCATAACAAGGACTGGGCGAAGGACCAACTCGCCAAAATTCGCCAAGGCTCGGCCCGTACGGAAGAGTTCTTGGCAAAGTTCAACGCACTTAGGACCGCGTCCGGGGTATCCGACGATTACGCTATCTTCATGCTGGAGAGGGCCATCCGCCCCGAGATCCTTCAGCAAGTTTTCGTTCAGGGACGCCGAAAGGCTACCTGGGCTGAATACGACGTCGAGGTCAGGTGCCTCGGAGCTGCCCTGGAGGCAGTCAGGTTGAAGACTGGCGGTGCGCCCTCTCGATGGGGACAAGGTTTCTCAAGACCCTCGCCCGGGGTTACGTCAGGGCAAGGCGCACCCATGGACATTGGGGCTGCGCAGGGTGGATCGGGAAGCCGCCCGAAAAAGGACTTCTCTAATTATCAGTGTTACGCGTGCGGCCAGAAGGGCCATATACGACCGCACTGCCCGCAGGCCGGGAACAAAGGCAAAGGGCGCCAGGTGCGCTCGGAAGGTGTTGACCCGCGGCTGGCCGCTATGGATGGGATGACTTTCGAACAGATTGTCGCCCATGTTTCTAAGTTAAAAGAATCGGAGCTGCAGTGAAGTCGGGTCCTGCAGACTCGGACAATGTTAGTACTGGACTTGTTTCTTTTTTTCCATATAGTTTCTCTTCTCGTTGTCGCTCGGTTTCGTCTTCTAAAAATAGCTTAAAAGAAAACACAAAAATAGAAAATACAAAAACACAAAAAAAGGTTTCATTCTCGGACATAGTTACTGTAAATAGGTTTTCTTCTCTCTCTGTAGATAGCATGGACGATGATTCGGACTTTGTACCTATCCCGTCTGTTGGAGGGTCCCGAAAGGGCTCGGGACCGGACGTTAAACTGGCACCGCTTAATTCTCCAAGCAATAAAACTCCCAAAAATAGCGTTTCGGAAGGATCCGAGTCGGTTAGCGATGCTCAGGCGACAGTACCGCCGAAATCCCGAGTTCGCACGCTCAACTTAAAGGATCATGTGGCTGTACCTATAATTATTCGCACTAGGAAGGGTGACGCACACGCTGTGCAGGCCTTGTTGGATTCCGGTGCCACAGGTGTTTTCGTGGACGCCAAATTCATTGATCGAAAGAAGCTTCCAAAGTTGTCTCTCCCACGCGCTGTGGACGTATTTAATGTTGATGGAACTCTTAACTCCGCTGGAAGGATTACTCATCAAGTTCCGCTTAGAGTTCAGTTCGGAGATCACTTCGAAGAGTTAATAGCCGATGTCACGGATCTGGGATCTCACGACATGATTTTGGGCCACACGTGGCTTGCCACCCACAACCCGGAAGTCAATTGGAAAACCGGTGAAATCTCGATGAAGAGGTGTCCTCGTAGTTGCAGGCAACTCGCGCCGAAGCCGGCCTTCGTTAGACGTATCGAAAAGGAGGAGGTCCAGGCCCTCGAAGACTGGCATAACATATTCAGAGCCGACAAGCAGGAGGCTCCTAAAAAGGATAAAACCCCTGAGGAACTGGTTCCGAAGGAATATCACGAATATTTAAGCGTCTTCTCTGTCCAGGAATCCGAACGCATGCCGCTTAGGAAACCTTGGGACCACGCGATAGAACTTAAGGAGTCGTTTGTTCCGAAAAAGGGAAGGTTGATCCCTCTCAGCCCTGATGAGCAAACCGAAGTTAGCAACTTCGTTGATGGACAACTCAAGAAGGGTTATATTCGACCTAGCAAGTCGCCACAGACCTCTCCCGTGTTCTTCGTCCCTAAAAAGGATGGAAAGAAGCGTATGGTACAGGACTACCGCTATTTAAACGAGCATACAGTCAAGAACTCGTATCCACTCCCGCTCATCTCGCAGCTTGTTGACAAGTTGAAGGGTTGTAAATTATTTACGAAAATGGACCTTAGGTGGGGATACAACAACATCCGGATCAAGGAAGGTGACGAGTGGAAAGCCGCTTTCGTCTGTCACCGTGGAGCCTTTGAGCCGCTGGTTATGTTCTTTGGGTTATGTAATTCCCCCGCCACGTTCCAAAATATGATGAACGACATCTTCGGTGATATGGAGGACGTTCTAGTGGTATATATTGACGATCTTATGATATTCACGAAAACGGACGACGAAAAGGAGCATGACAGGATCGTGCTAGAGGTGCTTAGAAGGCTGAAGGAGAACGACTTGTTCGTTAAACCGGAGAAATGTTTATTTAAGCAAAAAGAGGTCGACTTTTTGGGTATGATAGTTGGCACGAATGGAGTTAAGATGGACCCCGCTAAAGTCGCTGCTGTGCGCGATTGGCCGGTCCCCACCTCTGTTCGTGGAGTTCGAGGCTTCCTTGGCCTTGCAAACTTCTACCGACGATTCATAAAGGATTTCGCGCAGGTCGCGCGCCCCCTTAATGATCTCACTAAAAAGGACACTCCATTTCTCTGGTCCGACAAGTGCCAAATAGCGTTTGACACGCTTAAAGAAGCCTTCACGACCGCGCCTATTCTTATGTTCCCCGATCAGGATCGGAAGTTCCGCTTAGAAACCGATGCCTCGGATTACGCAACCGGAGCCGTGCTCTCGGTGGAATGCGATGACGGTCTCTGGAGACCAGTTGCCTATTCGAGTCATTCGCTTAGTGGAGCAGAGCTTAATTATACGGTTCACGACAAAGAGATGCTAGCCATCATTCGCGCTTTAGAGCAATGGCGTCACTACCTTGAGGCTACCCCGTACCAGTTTGAAATTTGGACGGATCACCACAACCTTAGGTGGTTCATGACGTCACAAAAGCTTCAACCACGCCAGGCGCGTTGGGCGCAGTACTTTAGTCGTTTCAACTGTGTTATCGTCCACAAACCAGGTGTTTCGATGGGACGACCGGACGCTCTCTCTCGCCGCGAAGACTTAGTAGAAAATCGCGAAAACGCTAAATCTGAGGAGTCGCTATTTATTAAACCCGGGCAAGTGCGCGCTGTGCGCTTAGAAAATCCCTTCATAGAAGAACTGCGCAGTGTAACAGCCGAGGTTGACGTTGGAACGCTCGACCGACGCGACGGTTTACTGTATGATGGAGACAAAGTTTTCGTGCCTGAGGCACTTAGACAGAAGGTACTCGCTGCTCTTCACGATTCGCCCCTAGCAGGTCATCGAGGCGTAAGAGGAACTCAGGAGTTGATCACACGCTGGTTCACGTGGTCTACCTTGAAACCCGATGTCGAGGAGTACGTAAAGCATTGTCAGACGTGTCAAGCTAGCAAGCCTAGTAACAAGCCGCCGGCAGGCGAACTCAAGTCTTTACCCGTCCCTGAGGGGCCTTGGAAGGATCTTACGACCGACTTTATGGACATAGGAGTCAGGAGCTCCTCTGGAAAGTCTTACGTCTTGGTTGTCGTCGATCGTTTCTCTAAGGAAGCAGAGTTCATCCCCTGCACTGAAAAGGAAACTGCCGCTAGTACGGCTCGGCTTTATTTAACTCACGTCTGGAAGCACCACGGCCTTCCTCAGTCTCTCATCTCAGATCGCAGACCGCAGTTCGTGTCTCAGTTCTCGAAGGAGTTATTTAAAATGTTGGGTATCGAGCAGAAGCTCTCGACGGCGTTTCATCCACAGACGGATGGTCAAACAGAGTGGTTGAACCGCGAAATTCAGCAGTATTTACGGATGTATGCAAACCGTCAGCAGGAACAATGGGAGGATTGGCTTCCCCTAGCGCAGTTCGCGTACAACAACTCCAAGTCTTCTTCTACTGGCAAGTGCCCCTTTGAAGTTACCCGTTCATACACACCACGGATGGGCGTCGAGCCGACGACTTCTAAGGTAGAAGCAGCGGAGGAGACCGCTAAAGACTGGTTCCAGGTGTTCCAGGAAGTGCGCGAAAGTTTGGGAAAAGCTAGGACTCGTCAGAAAACTCAGGCAGATAAACGACGATCCCCTTCCCCTGCTTACACCGTAGGCTCGCAGGTTTGGCTGGCTACCGACCATCTATCGCTGAAGGATCGGCAGAGCCGAAAATTGACCGAAAAGTGGATAGGCCCATATGAGGTCTCGGACGTTTTACCCAACGCCGTTAAATTAAAGTTGCCGCGCTCGATGCGCATACACCCGGTAGTGAACGTTTCACGAGTGAAACCTTATCTCGGTGCTCTTGATGGGCAACCGGTTACTCGGCCCGGCCCACAGCGGGTTACGGACGAAGGAGACGTCGAATACGAAGTTGAGAAGGTTATTGATTCCCGCTTGAAGCGTGGTAACCTCCAGTTCCTCGTTCATTGGAGGGGATACCCAGAAGAAGATCGCACTTGGGAGCCTAGATCTGCTCTTAAGAATGCCCAGGAGGCAATAGACGATTTTTACAAACTCCACCCCGGTGCCCCCCACAAACTTCGTTTACTCTCGACCGAAGGTCTCTTTTTCTCCACTGTACCCGACCCTTTGACTGCTGTGCAGCCTATCTGGTCTCGCCTGGAAGTCGAGCCTTAGGAGGGGATAGTGTAACGGCCCGTACTTTTTCACTACTAGTTGTAGCGTAGTCTTAGCGTACTTCTCCTTATTTATCCACTCTCTGGTTAGGGTTACTTAGACGCGCTCATAGACGCTTTACTTACTCAGCTGCTTTGTCAGCATAGCCGCATTGACTCAGCGTGGAGCGCTGCAGCCAATAGCGTTTATCTCTCGCTTGTTTGGATTGTTCTACGACGTTCCTCGGTACAAACACTCGTAGTAGTATAAATACCGCCTCTCTTGTCGTAGTCACTCCAATCGAGTTCATTTGTGCTCTTGCGCATTAACTCTTTCTTAAGTCCTCTACTCTATATCAGTCAGGAGTAACCGAGTATAGTCCTTGTGATTATAGGCGTTACAGAAAAGGTACTATGTGTCCTTCACAGATGACTACTCACGAGAAACGACAATCAAGTTCCTTAAGAACAAGAGTGACGTGTTTCAAAAACTCTTGGAGCATGCCACTTTCGTCCAAAATCACCACGAGGGTGCACTCATCAAGTTCATCTGTTCTGACCGTGGAGGCGAGTACCTACCAACAACCACTCAAAACTATTTTGCCAATTGGGGCATTAAGCATGAACTAACGGTCCATGACTCCCCGCAACAGAATGGTGTTGCCGAATGTGCAAACCGCACACTGGTTGAAAATGCACGCGCAATGCTCTTCCATGCCAGACTACCCAGGTTCCTATGGGCAGAGGCAATTAATCATGCCACCTACCTCAAGAACAGGTCTCCCACACGTGCACTAGTCAGCAAAACACCCTACGAGATGGTTCATGGCTCGAAGCCCAACCTGTCCGACATCCACCGATTTGGCTGTCCCATCTACGTCCGAGTCGAGAGTGCTGGAAAGCTCGATGAGCAAGCCAAGCTGGGCAGCTTCGTTGGGTATGATTACAACAGCAAAGGGTACAGGGTCTTCTGGCCCGAGTCATGACGTATATCCATCGAATGGAACGTCCGTTTCCCACCTGACGAGATTCTCCCATCACTCGATACCACTGACATTTGGTTTGAGGGGGAGGACGACACAGTTGTCAAACCTACACCATCACCACCATCGAGTGTACGACCACCAACCTCTCCTGCCAATGTACCGCTGCTGCCATCACCCCTCACGTCTCCACCTACATCACGGCCTGCGACACCTCCAGCCATACCAAGCAGCTCATCGTTGGACCCCTCTATCCCAGCTTCTACCCAACGTACTACACAAGGTGTCAGGTTCCCTGCAGGTTACTACAGCCGCAGTACATTTAACCGCAACGAGTGCATAAATGCAGTCTGGGAGATGACAGAGGATGACGAGGAAGGCCAGCTGTCATGTGAAGAGCTTGGTGCAGCCATGGAACATGCTGACATCCCACTGGAGGACGATGAGCCAACTGTAACCAAAGCTCTGAATGGGCCTAATGCTGAACACTGGAAATGGGCAATGGCCGAGGAAATAGCTGCTATCAAGAAGAATGGTACATGGGAACTCGTTGACTGTAACGGCCCGTACTTTTTCACTACTAGTTGTAGCGTAGTCTTAGCGTACTTCTCCTTATTTATCCACTCTCTGGTTAGGGTTACTTAGACGCGCCCATAGACGCTTTACTTAGTCAGCTGATTCGTCAGCACAGCCGCATTGACTCAGCGTGGAGCGCTGCAGCCAATAGCGTTTATCTCTCGCTTGTTTGGTTTGTTCTACGACGTTCCTCGGTACAAACACTCGTAGTAGTATAAATACCGTCTCTCTTGTCGTAGACACTCCAATCGAGTTCATTTGTGCACTGTCGCATTAACTCTTTCAAGTCCTCTACTCTCTATCAGTCCAGGAGTAACCGAATATAGTCCTTGTGATTATAAGCGTTACACTTGAACTCGATTCTCAATACTCCCTTACTCCGCTTGCGCCCAGGCATTTAGGGCAACGTATACCCGGACTCCAGGGTTAAGGAGCTTCGCCTTCTTCGTTTCTCTTCTTTACGAGACGACGCTTTTAGTCTCGTCCCCTTTACGGCAAGGGGTTGTGTTGAAGAAGAACCATAGTCAGTAGTCCCGCTGTCCGTCAAGGGCAGTGTGAAGGTGCAACCCACATTAGGGGGTGGAAGCACATAGCATAACAGTAGTGCCCCTACGTCACGGGAGGTAGAAAGCGTACTACCAGTATCCCTAGTCACCGTACGATAGTTGAGACAGAGTACTGCCACTGAGGGCAGGGAAAATCTCGTCAACATTCCTCGCGTTAAGAAATCGGAGTCTTTGGCTCCTCACATTAGGTTTTCTCCTTACCTGAAAAAGGAAGAGTCACCCGCTCCCCCGCTCCTGTTCGCTCGGGAAGTTACTCCCCTCGAGCAACAAATTTTCGGTACCCCCGAACCTCTTCTTCCCCGCCTTTCGCCTCTCCCTCTTCGCTCTCCCTCCCCTGACCCCAACTTACTGGGCTTCGTTCTGCACGTACCGTACAATTTACGGAACAGACGCACAGTAATCCCGCCTCCTCGCCTCCCCGTGGTCTTGACCGATTTCCGTCGAGATGGACCAGTTTACCCAAGACCAGCTGCAGTTCATGCAGCAAATGACAACCTTAATCACGGCGCAGGTCGCCAACCAGGTGGCGCAGCACGTCGCCAACGCGGTGGCAGGCATGCAGCCGCAACAGCAGGGCGGAGGGGCCGCCGTTAACCCCAACCAGAATGTTGACCCCACGAAACGGGGCGTCGCTGACCCAGGCATGTTTGATGGGTCGATTAGCAAATTCGAAGAATGGTGGGCCAAAATGAAGGCCTTTATTGTCACAGCTCAGTCAACCAGCCCGAGGGCAAGAACCCTCATGGTTTGGTCTAGAATGACTGGGCCAGTCGCTGGAGCATACGCGCGGGTGCGTATCGATCAATGTCTCCCGACAGGGACATGGCCCACCTACGACAAACTGGTGGCAGAAGTTGAAGCACGCTTCAGGCCGCTTCACAACAAAGACTGGGCGCGGGACCAGCTTGCCAAAATCCGCCAAGGAACGGCCAGAACAGAGGAATTCTTGGCCAAGTTCAACGCCTTAAGGACCGCATCTGGGGTATCCGATGATTACGCCATCTTCATGCTGGAAAGGGCACTCCGCCCTGAAATCGTTCAGCAAATCTTCGTTCAGGGACGCCGCAAGGAAACCTGGGTGGAATATGACGTGGAGGCCAGGTGCCTTGGTGCTGCCCTGGAGGCAGTTAGGATCAAAACAGGTGGCGCGTCCTCTCGATGGGGACAAAGTTTCTCTCGACCCTCGCCCAGGGTAACGTCAGGGCAAGGCGCACCCATGGACATTGGGGCTGCACAAGGCGGATCGGGAAGCCGCCCTCAAAAGGACTTCTCGAATTACCAGTGCTACGCTTGCGGCCAGAAGGGCCATATTCGTCCGCATTGCCCACAGGCCGGGAACAAAGGCAAGGGGCGCCAAGTGCGCTCTGAAGGAGTTGACCCGCAGCTGGCCGCAATGGACGGTATGACGTTTGAGCAGATAGTTGCTCACGTCTCTAAGTTAAAAGAATCGGAGCTGCAGTGAAGTCGGGTCCTGCAGGCTTGGACAATGTTGGTACTGGACTTGTTTCTTTTCTTCCATATAGTTTCTCTTCTCGTTGTGTCTCAGTTTCAAGTAGTATAAAAACAAACACAAAAATAGAAAATACAAAAACACAAAAAAAGGTTTCATCCTCGGACATAGTTACTATAAATAGGTTTTCTCCTCTCTCCGTAGATAGTATGGACGACGATTCGGACTTTGTACCTACACCGTCTGTTGGAGGGTCCCGAAAGGGCTCGGGACCGGACGTTAAACTGGCACCGCTTAATTCTCCAAGCAATAAAACCTCTAAAAATAGCGTTTCGGAAGGATCCGAGTCGGTTAGCGATGCTCAGGCGACAGTACCGCCGAAATCCCGAGTTCACATGCTTAACCTAAAGGATCATGTGGCTGTACCGATAATTATTCGCACTAGGAAGGGTGACGCACACGCTGTGCAGGCCTTGTTGGATTCCGGTGCTACAGGTGTTTTCGTGGACGCCAAATTCGTTGATCGAAAGAAGCTTCCCAAGTTGTCTCTCCCACGAGCTGTGGACGTATTTAATGTCGATGGTACTCTTAACTCCGCTGGAAGGATTACACATCAGGTACCGCTTAGAGTTCAGTTCGGAGATCACTTCGAAGAGTTAGTAGCCGATGTCACGGATCTGGGATCTCACGACATGATTTTGGGTCACACGTGGCTTGCCACTCACAACCCGGATGTCAATTGGAAAACCGGTGAAATCTCGATGAAGAGGTGTCCTCATAGTTGCAGGCAACTCGCGCTGAAGCCGGCCTTCGTTAGACGTATCGAAAAGGAGGAGGTCCAGGCCCTCGAAGACTGGCATAATATATTCAGAGCCGACAAGCAGGAGGCTCTTAAAAAGGATAAGACCCCTGAGGAACTGGTTCCGAAGGAATACCACGAGTGTTTAAGCGTCTTCTCTGTCCAGGAATCCGAACGCATGCCGCTTAGGAAACCATGGGACCACACGATAGAACTAAAGGAGTCGTTTGTTCCGAAAAAGGGAAGGTTGATCCCTCTCAGCCCTGATGAGCAGACCGAAGTTAGCAACTTTGTTGATGGACAGCTTAAAAAGGGTTATATTCGGCCTAGTAAATCGCCGCAGACTTCTCCCGTGTTCTTCGTCCCTAAGAAGGATGGAAAGAAGCGTATGGTACAGGATTACCGCTATTTAAACGAGCATACAGTCAAGAACTCGTATCCGCTCCCGCTCATCTCGCAGCTTGTTGACAAGTTGAAAGGCTGTAAATTATTTACGAAGATGGACCTTAGGTGGGGATACAACAACATCCGGATCAAGGAAGGTGACGAGTGGAAAGCCGCTTTCGTCTGTCACCGTGGAGCCTTCGAGCCACTGGTTATGTTCTTTGGCTTATGTAACTCCCCCGCCACGTTCCAAAATATGATGAACGACATCTTCGGTGACATGGAGGACGTTCTCGTAGTATATATTGACGACCTTATGATATTCACAAAAACAGACGACGAAAAGGAGCATGACAGGATCGTGCTAGAGGTGCTTAGAAGGTTGAAGGAGAATGACTTGTTCGTCAAACCGGAGAAATGCTTATTTAAACAAAAAGAGGTCGACTTTCTGGGTATGATAGTTGGCACGAATGGAGTTAAGATGGATCCCGCTAAAGTCGCTGCTGTGCGCGGTTGGCCAGTTCCCACTTCTGTTCGTGGAGTTCGAGGCTTTCTTGGCCTTGCGAACTTTTACCGACGCTTCATAAAGGATTTCGCGCAGGTCGCGCGCCCCCTTAATGACCTAACTAAAAAGGACACTCCGTTTCTCTGGTCCAACAAGTGCCAAGTAGCGTTTGATACGTTAAAGGAAGCCTTCATGACCGCGCCTGTTCTTATGTTCCCCGATCAGGATCGGAAGTTCCGACTAGAAACCGATGCCTCGGATTATGCAACCGGAGCTGTGCTCTCGGTAGAATGCGATGACGGTCTCTGGAGACCAGTTGCCTATTCGAGCCACTCGCTTAGTGGAGCAGAGCTTAATTATACGGTTCACGACAAGGAGATGCTAGCCATCATTCGCGCTCTAGAACAGTGGCGTCACTACCTTGAGGCTACTCCGTACCAGTTTGAGATCTGGACGGATCACCACAACCTTAAATGGTTTATGACGTCGCAAAAGCTTCAACCACGCCAGGCGCGTTGGGCGCAGTATTTTAGTCGTTTTAACTGTGTTATCATCCACAAACCAGGAGTTTCGATGGGACGACCGGACGCTCTCTCTCGCCATGAGGACTTGGTAGAAAATCACGAGAACGCTAAGTCTGAGGAATCGTTATTTATCAAACCCGAGCAAGTGCGCGCTGTGCGCTTAGAAAATCCCTTCCTAGAAGAACTGCGCAGTGTAACGGCCGACGTCGACGCTGGAACGCTCGACTGACGCGACGGTTTGCTATATGACGGAGACAAAGTTTTCGTGCCTGAGGCACTTAGACAGAAGGTTCTTGCTGCTCTTCACGATTCGCCCCTAGCGGGTCATTGAGGCATAAAAGGAACTCAGGAGTTGATCACACGCTGGTTCACGTGGTCCACCTTGAAGCCCGATGTCGAGGAGTACGTAAAGCACTGTCAGACGTGTCAAGCTAGCAAGCCTAGTAACAAGCTGCCGGCAGGCGAACTCAAGTCTTTACCCGTCCCTGATGGGCCTTGGAAAGATCTCACGACCGACTTTATGGACATAGGAGTCAGGAGCTCCTCTGGAAAGTCGTATGTCTTAGTCGTCGTCGATCGGTTCTCTAAGGAAGCAGAGTTCATCCCCTGCACCGAAAAAGAAACTGCCGCTAGTACGGCTCAGCTTTATTTAACTCACGTCTGGAAGCATCATGGCCTTCCACAGTCTCTCGTCTCGGATCGCGGACCGCAGTTCGCATCTCAGTTCTCGAAGGAATTATTTAAAATGTTGGGTGTCGAGCAGAAGCTCTCGACGGCGTTTCATCCACAGACGGATGGTCAAACAGAGCGGTTGAACTGCGAGATTCAGCAGTATCTACGGATGTATGCAAACCATCAGCAGGAATGATGGGAGGATTGGCTTCCCCTAGCTCAATTCGCGTACAACAACTCCAAGTCTTCTTCTACTGGCAAGTGCCCCTTTGAAGTTACTCGTTCGTATACACCACGAATGGGCGTCGAGCCGACGACTTCTAAGGTAGAAGCAGCGGAGGAGACCGCTAAAGACTGGTTCCAGGTGTTCCAGGAAGTGCGCGAAAGTTTGGGAAAAGCTAGGACTCGTCAAAAGACTCAGGCAGATAAACGACGATCCCCTTCCCCTGCTTACTCCGTAGGCTCGCAGGTTTGGCTGGCTACTGACCATTTGTCGCTGAAGGACCAGCAGAGCTGAAAGTTGACCGAAAAGTGGATAGGCCCATACGAGGTCTCAGACGTTTTACCCAACGCCGTTAAATTAAAGTTGCCGCACTCGATGCGCATACACCCGGTAGTGAACATTTCACGGGTGAAACCTTATCTCGGTGCTCTTGATGGGCAACCGGTTACTCGGCCCGGCCCACAACGGGTTACGGATGAAGGAGATGTCGAGTTTGAAGTCGAAAAAGTTGTTGATTCCCGCTTGAAGCGTGGCAATCTTCAGTTTCTCGTACATTGGAGGGGATACCCGGAGGAGGATCGCACATGGGAGCCTAGATCTGCTCTTAAAAACGCCCAGGAGGCGATAGACGATTTTTACAAGCTCTACCCCGGTGCCCCCCGGAAACTTCGTTTACTCTCGACCGAAGGTCTCTTTTTCTCCGCTATGCCTGACCCTTTGACTGCCGTGCAGCCTATCTGGTCTCGCCTGGAAGTCGAGCCATAGGAGGGGATAGTGTAACGGCCCATACTTTTTCACTACTAGTTGTAGCGTAGTCTTAGCATACTTCTCCTTATTTATCCACTCTCTGGTTAGGGTTACTTAGACGCGCCCATAGATGCTTTACTTAGTCAGCTGATTCGTCAGCACAGCCGCATTGACTCAGCGTGGAGCGCTGCAGCCAATAGCGTTTATCTCTCGCTTGTTTGGTTTGTTCTACGACGTTCCTCGGTACAAACACTCGTAGTAGTATAAATACCGTCTCTCTTGTCATAGACACTCCAATCGAGTTCATTTGTGCACTGTCGCATTAACTCTTTCAAGTCCTCTACTCTCTATCAGTCCAGGAGTAACCGAGTATAGTCCTTGTGATTATAAGCGTTACATCGACCCACCTCCTGGCGCCAACATTATACGATTGCACTTAATCCTCAAGGTCAAACGGGATGAAAAGGGCGACATCACACGCTATAAGGCAAGGTTAGTCGCAAATGGCAACACACAGCGAGAAGGTCTTGGTTTCTACGAAACGTTTGCCGCCGTTGACAAACTCCCATCCATCCATGCTGTTCTTGTGAACGCTGCGAGTCAAGGCTGGGAAATTCATCAGATCGACGTCAAAAATGCCTACCTCAATGCTGAGCTCACAGAGGCTGTCTACATGTATCCACCACCCAGTTACCTTAAACCAAGCCAGGAAGGCAAGGTATGCAGACTGTGGAAGTGTCTCTATGGCACGCGACAGGCTGGTTTCAAGTGGTATGAAACTCTTCGTGACTTCTTCATCAAAATTGGATTCATGCACTCAGCTGTCGATCATGCTGTGTTTTACAAACACGAGGGCGACACATTCTCGTCAGTTGTGTCTGTGTCAACAGACGACATGGCCATCACCAGCAACAGTGCTGAAACAATAGCCTGGGTCAAGGACGAGTTCAAGAAGAGGTTCGAAATTTCAGATCTGGGGGAGGTAAAGTGGTTGCTAGGGCTCGAAATAAAGTACAACCAGGCCATGCGAACACTCTCGATATCGCAGGGTGCATACATCGACAAGCTAGTCAAACGCTTCAGTCTTGATGACGCCCATCCCATCTCGACACCTCTCGAACCCGGTTCTGCACTGACGATGGACCAGTCCCCATCAACACCACGTCAAGTTGCTGAAATGCGCCATGTTCCATACAAGGAGCTCGTTGGCTCCATTGCTTGGTCGGCACTTGCTACACGACCCGACATCTCCTTTTCCACATCGACTCTGGCCCAGTTCATGCAAAACCCAGGCCGAGCACACTGGGAAGCAGGAAAACGAGTCATACGATACCTTAAAGGGACATGTGACTATGCGTTGAACCTCACAGATCCAAATGAAGGCATTATTGCCTATGTCGATGCTGACTGGGGCTCACAGCACCACCAGCACTCAATATCCGGTCACGTCGTGTCACTCACAGGTATGCCAATAGCATGGGGATCGAAGAAACAGTCCATAGTCGCCCTATTGTAAACGGAAGCCGAGTATGTTGCCATGACAAATGCACTCAAGGATGTCCTATGGCTTCGGAGCCTCATCACAGAAATCCGCTCACCAGTCACCACACCAACTCCACTTCACTGCGACAACCAGGGTGCTATCGCACTTACACTCAATAACAAGTTCCACCCTCGCACCAAACATATCGACATCCATTACCATTTCATTCGAGAAGCTGTCAAGGAGGACAAGGTACTACCTGTGTACTGTCCCACAGATGTGATGGTCGCTGATGTGCTTACCAAAGCATTGCCACGTCCTAGGCTACAAAAGATAGTCAAGATGCTGGGACTATGTTAGACTTGAGGGGGAGTGTTGGAGGTAACACCGGTTTTTTTCTTTAAATTTTCTTTCTTTCAAGTTCCGTACATAGGTAACACATCACCTACTCCCCTTTAGTTCCATGTTCACCCTAGCAAGCACATGCACCCTACACGTTGTAACTAGCCGGAGCAGTACTTATACACACAGCTATGCTCGTTGAACCTCAGTCGTCGTATCCCGACACTGAGGTGAGCCACTCGTTATGTTACCTACCACAACTTGCTGAGGCCCAGGTAGTCACTTGTTAATCTTTAGGTTTCTCTCGTGGTCACGAGTCTCCCGCTGTAAAGTTAGGTGAAGGGAGGCCTGGGGTTTTGCCTGAGGTCTCCCTGAGTGAAAGAAGGGGGTCAGTTCAACCCAAGGGGACTGGAGTTTGCCTGGTAGAGTCAGGGAGTAGGGGAAAAGTCTGAAAACGCGCCCAATAAACCCAAGAGATGGTTGAGATAACGTCTAGGAAGAGTCTGATAAGGGAGAACTGATAATCCGAAGGCTCCGGCCTTGGATTTCCGTCTTACTCTGTCGGAGGTGGCTGTCTATTCTTGTTTATAAGTATGTACAAAGACTCTAAGTGCGAGTCTGGCTTACATAAGCCAAAACTCGCACAAATACTAAGTAAAAAGGTAAGGTAAAGAGACAGTAAAAGGAAAACTGTAAGTAGAAACAAGGAAATATAATAATTACCATGGTAGGGAGGACTCCCTCCCTACATCCGAGGGTGGCTTTAAATACTGACTGTCCCCAGTCATCATGTACCGAGCTGTATCATATAACGAGAGGGGGGGGTATCATCCTCGAAACAAAACTCTAAGTCAAAATTCAAAAATGCGAACTCAAAAACAAAAAGACCATGAGAAAAAACAAATATACCAATGAGAACCCACACCAAAACTGCAGGGGAGGGCGCCAGAGAGGCATCGAGGGGGTTCAAGGGGGTTCGAGGGAGTAGCTTCGAAGGCAAGACCAGCCTCGAGCCTTCGAGAGGCTGGGACAAGCCTCGGGATTCAACTCAGGCTTGGTTCGAAGGCTCGAAGCTTCCTATCGAGGGCTCGGGGGGTGCTCGAAGGGGGCTGACTTACTCTCAAAAGGGAAGTGGGTGTTCTCGAACTCAAAAGTGGCTCTGGGGTAGTCTCGAGATCGCATCGAGGGCAGATGAGGGGTGGGGATGCCTTGGAACTCAAAGGGAGAGAGGGTGCCTGTTCAGCTAGTCTGTCTGGGCCACGAGCGAGCACCCAAAAGTCGAGTCGAGCCTGGAGGGTGTGCCCAAGTGCCTCTCGAGGGATCTCCTCACCTGTAGGTAGCACGACTCGTCCTCGAAGTATCCTGCACCTGCCTGCAGCTAGGTACGAACTGCAGACTCTGCAGTGGGCTCGAACATGCCCTTCTCGACCACAAAAGAAACAGAAAGCATGCCTTCGAGGCCGCACTCGGTGCCTCGAGTCTTGAAAGGCTGGGGATACCTTGCTCGAACCTGCATACTCATGAAGGGGTAGCACTCTCGAATGTGACTCGAAAGCAGTGGGGGCAGGCTTCGCCATTGAAGTTGGAGCCTCTCAAAGGAGGAATGAGGTGGTGTGGGGTGGCTCGCAGTCCGAGGGAGGCTTCGAAGGAGAGGACTCGAGACGAGGGTAAGCCTTACCGGAAGATGCTTCGAAGCAGGAGTACGACTTCGCAGGGGTCCTCGAGGGCTCACGAGGTCGAAGGGGGCAAGTCAAAGTTGAGCCAACGTCATGAGGCTTGCTCGAAGCAGTTTCGAGACGAGGAGGACAAACCTTCGAGTGCTCTAAACCACCTACTCTGTGCATGTGTGACTGTCAAACCTCTCTTGAGCTGTGAAGTGAGTTCGAAGGCGAGTCACTGGCCTGCTCACACGAGGCACTCCAACCTGGAGGAGCAGGGTGCCTCGAGCCTGCATTAGTGGCTCGAAGGGGAGATGAGCTGCTCGAAGCGAGCTCGGAGGGGTGGGGGGTGTTCTTCGAAGTTCGAGGGTCTGCCTCGAAGGGGGGATGTGAAGGGGACTTTGAGCTCGAGCTTCCCTGGGAGCATCTTCTAGAAAGAGACCGAGAATACTCCACAGGGGCATCTGGCCTGTAACTGATCGAGGGTGAGTGTGAATGGTGAGGGGGTTCCTTGGGTGGCTCGAGACTGGACGAGGGCTTCTTCGAAGCTAGACAACACTGCAAGCATTTCACAATTTTTCTTCAGAAAACATGCTGAAAAAATTGAAGAAAGTGATACTCTTTTTTGACAGGTGTTTTCAAAGAGAAAAGGCAAAAATTATATTTTCTTTTCTTTGCATGACTTGCCACAAAATATTGATTGATGGTAATACCCATTAGCATAGAAGGTAATCAGCACTACCATCAATTCATGTTTTTACATGGAAAAGACAAATAAAACAAAATATCATATTTGCATTTTCTCTTTGAAAATAGCCCAAATAACAGAGTATCTCTTCTTTCAATTTTTTCAACATATTTTGGCATGAAAAATTGTGAAATGATTGCAGTGCAAGGGGGTAAGTGGCCTACCCAGTCCTCGATGACCTCCTTTGTAATGCGAACGATGACAATGTCTGTAGTCGATCTCGAAGGGTAAACGAAGGGGGGTGGGGTCGCCTCGATGCAACCTCGAACGTCTATGGGGGGTGGAGCCTGTACACGAAACGAGCAGGGAGGGTCTTGTATACACGTAGCAAAGTGGTTACGACCACTGAGACAAAGAGAAGATGAAATTAGTCGCCGTGTGCGACTCGAAGCCTCGACTTAACCTGGCAGCCTCGCTCGACTGCAAAAAATGCGCAAGAAAAACCAATGATATTTGTCTCAATACGTCTAAGAACGAATGCGGGTGCGTCTAAAGCAGCATCTATGTCTCAAAAGCATCTTGAAAGGGCTCAAAGTTTGTCTGGGGGTCTCAAAAGGGTCTCGAACGTCTGGGATCTCAAAGCGACTGGGGAGGTCTCGAAGGGGCTTTCAACCAACTCTAAGAGGTGGGGAGGGGATTCCTACGGCTCAAAATAGCACAAAATGCGAAGGGAGGTGCCAGGGAGCTCAGCTGTGGCAGGAGGGGGAGGACGGCAGCGCATTGGTGAAGAACCGCTCGACGGAATGCTGCGAGACTTCAGGAGATGATAGTAGGGGCCTATACAAAGTGGGCGAATGAGGGATTACGAAATTCCGTCCACCCAATCCTGAGATATCTGCAAAACGGTCTGATACTACCTTTCAACACAAAAAGCGTGATAACTCCTGGAATAATGATGCGGCCGCGACGAAACAGACACCTTCAGGAAGGCCTCGACGAGCTCTACTAGACCTGAACTTTACGAGGGGAGCAGCACGTCGGTCCACGAGAAAACACGTGGGCAGCTAGGAGGGTGGGGGAACAGTGGCACGTTGGTAGACAACTGCTGGGCCGAATGCCACGAAACTCGGGGATGTTGTAGAGGGAATCTAGGGGCGCTGGGGGATCAGGAAGACGAGAGGATTGGCGCACCCAATCCCGAGTTATGCCCCAAACCATCTGAAAGTGCCTTTCTCCACAGAATGCGTGATATCTCCGGAACCACTGAGGCTATAGTAACAAAAATTATACCTCCTGAGAGCTCGCGTCGAGTAGAATCTGATTCCCGAAAAGCGAGAGGTTTGGCACGTCCGTTTGTGAGAAATCGCGTGTGCGAAGTAGAGGGTAGGAGGGGAAGTTGATTACCAAGCAAATCAGCCCCCTCGCGGTGGGCTCCAGATGTAAAGTTAGGTGAAGGGAGGCCTGGGGTTTTGCCTGAGGTCTCCCTGAGTGAAAGAAGGGGGTCAGTTCGACCCAAGGGGACTGCATCTGCAAACCGTCTGAAATGAAATAGCTGCCTGCTGAAGTTATTTGTTACGTGCTCGACGGAAACCGCTCTGATTGGCCGATCTACATGCAGAAAATTTTTTATTTTAGATTGGATTGCTCGAACGACTGGATAATCTTATCATTATCAGGTAGTATCAAAAGTTGTCCTCTACATCTAATACGTCGAAATCCTTCGTTTTGGTACGAATAATGATTAAACTACAAAAAGTAACGAGGGACTGACGATTTGTTTCATTTTCCAAAACGACGGTGTTGATGAAAGAACGGATCTGCCAATATGTATGAGTAAAGTGATCCGCCATACCTATCATCTCGTCGCGAACTTCGGAAACATAACCTTCAAGAGCGACCAGCAGACATGTTGCAGTTAGTGTGATGAGCGGCACCATTGTATTTGCATTGAGTACTTCCGTACAACGAAGCTCCTGCCACACGATGTAGGTGATACTATGACGGATGCAATCATGTTGGAAATATTTCGTAGAGTCCTGGCACAGTCATCTTAGATTGTGACTCGTTGGGAAAAAACACTTACTGCTTCTTTCTTATGGAACATGTCATAATCATTTCGAGCAAGACGAGCGCGGATGTTCACATATCTAACCTCGGCTTCATCCTCACCAATTTCCCAGACCCTTCAGTCACCACTAGTCCTGAAACTGGGACACCCAAAATGTACATTTTGGCCTAAACATGGGACTAGCCGATGTCGGCCGACTGACCCTGAGTTGGTGTCAGCCAGTTGGACCAACTGGTGTCGGCCAATGTGGCTGGGGAATGCCCTACCCCCCTGGAGGTGGGGTCGGCCGACGTAGCTGGGGGGGGGGGGGCCCACGGTCCTAGAGGTGGGGTCGGCTGATGTAGCTGGGGTGTGCCCCACCCCCCTGGGTGTGGGGTCGGCTGACATAGCTGGGGGGTGCCCCATGGTCCTGGAGGTGGGGTCGGCCGACGTAGCTGGGGGGGCCCCATGGGCCTGGAAGTGTGGTCGGCTGATGTAGCTGGGGGGGGCCCTACCCCCCTGGGGGTGGGGTCGGCTGATGTAGCTGGGGGGGCCCCATGGTCCTGGAGGTGGGGTCGGCTGACATAGCTGGGGGGTGCCCCATGGTCCTGGAAGTGTGGTTGGCTGATGTAGCTGGGGGGGGCCCTACCGGTGGGGTCGGCCAACATAGCTGGGGGGGCCTGGAAGTGGGTCAGCCAACGTAGCTGGGGGTTGCCCCATGGGCCTGGAAGTGTGGTCAGCCGACATAGCTGGGGGGGCCCCATGGTCCTGGAGGTGGGGTTGGCCGACCTAGCCATGGGCATGAATAATCATAAAGGGTGACTCTTTCAGCTGTGGGGGGGGGGCCATGGTCCTGGAAGTGGGGCCGGCCGATGTAGCTGGGGGGGGGGCCATGGTCCTGGAAGTGGGGTCAGCCAATGTAGCTGGGGGGGCCCTACCCCCCTGGAGGTGGGGTCGGCCGATGTAGCTGGGGGGGCCCCATGGGCCTGGAAGTGTGGTCGGCCGACATAGCTGGGGGGGCCCATGGTCCTGGAGGTGGGGTTGGCCGACCTAGCCATGGGCATGAATAATCATAAAGGGTGACTCTTTCAGCTGTGGGGGGGGGGCCATGGTCCTGGAAGTGGGGCCGGCCGATGTAGCTGGGGGGGGGCCCATGGTCCTGGAAGTGGGGTTGGCTGATGTAGCTGGGGGGGCCTGGAAGTGGGTCGGCCAACATAGCTGGGGGTTGCCCCATGGGCCTGGAAGTGTGGTCGGCTGACATAGCTGGGGGGGCCCCATGGTCCTGGAGGTGGGGTTGGCCGACCTAGCCATGGGCATGAATAATCATAAAGGGTGACTCTTTCAGCTGTGGGGGGGGGGCCATGGTCCTGGAAGTGGGGCCGGCCGATGTAGCTGGGGGGGGGCCCATGGTCCTGGAAGTGGGGTCGGCTGATGTAGCTGGGGGGGCCCCATAGTCCTGGAGGTGGGGTCAGCCGACCTAGCCATGGGCATGAATAATTATAAAGGGTGACTCTTTCAGCTGTGGGGGGGGCCATGGTCCTGGAAGTGGGGTTGGCCAACATGTCAGGGGGGTGCCCCATGGTCCTGGAACCCCCATGATCCTGGAAGTGGGGTCGGCCAACATGAATAATCATGAAAGGTGACTCTTTCAGTGGGGATGATTTCCTGACTGTATGGGCATCCAAATTAGCTCCCTTGTTGGAATATCTCATTACAGATTATTAAAATGATGCTGTATTTACAACCCCATTCCAAGAGCTCTCTTGCTCTTTTTCCAATCCCTCTTTACCTTTTGCTCTCCATCCTCTATTGTGGCTGCCTTCTCCTGTGTATTCTTACTTCCTTGCCTTTTCCTTTTCTTTGGAGGTGCCTGGATTGGTGCTTCTTCCTCCTCACCCCCACCCTCACTAGCTGTCCTCTCCTCTGCATGCCCACCAGCCTTTTTTTCAGCATCCTCCTTGTCCTTGTGATTATCCACCTCCTCTGGGTTCATGCCAACTGAACCCTGCTCCAATCTTGCAATTACTGACCCCACTGCACACAAAACATCCTCTGCCCTCTGGATGCCAAGGTTAGAGTTCAGTAGAAAGTCCAGATGGGAAACCTCTGGATCATCCTCTTCCACCTCCTGGGCTCGGTTGCACTCCCTCAACAAGAGACCCAATCCAAGTACAATTGGGCCTCCCTGATTAAAGGAACCAAACTTTTCCCCCTCCAGTTGAGCCAGTGCTTTCAAGAAGGAATCCTTATCCAGGTGAATATGTTCAGGTAGATACTTAGCACCCCAAGTCCATAATGCCCATTCAGGCAAGGCTGGTTCAGTGCTGATGTGGGTTTCCTGACAATATATTTATTAACCAAGCTATCATAGAAAGTTGGCCACTCACTGTTTCTGGTAAGGCAACCACCAGCTCAACAAGCTTCTGGTATCTGGGCATGATTGAGAGCGACTTTAAAAATTCTACCCTGTCCCTGCTGGCATGCCAGGCAGGACTTGACTCATGAGGGGTAATTCGGGAGGAGGAAGCCACCGAGACATGGTTATCCTGGACCCTTACTTTGAGGGTCTTATGCCTCCCACTGGTTTCTGCCTCCAGGTCTTCAACCCCTGCCTCCGAGTCTTCAACCCCTGCCTCCCCTTCACTGTCATCATCAATGTTTACACAGACTCTTTTTTTGGATCTGGCTTTCCCATCAAAGAACCTCCCCAGAGGCAAATCCTCCTTTTTGCATTTGATAAAGGTGACAATCACCTTATCCTGACCCTCCAGGGAATGCCAATGATTCCAGAGCAACCTCATATCAGCCTTGGTCCACTTTGAAGGATCCTTCATCACAAATCCATCAGGAATGGACTCGGAATCAAGATACTCCAAAGGAGACTTGATAAGCAAGCCCCAAGGAACCTTAGCCTTAGGCTTCTGTGTGAATTTTGCTATGTTTTCACCTCCAGTCAACTGCTGGACACCAACATGTCAGTGAAGAACCCACCATAGGCTGCCTGGAAGACTGCTCTAGCCAAGTTTTGCTGGACCTTCAGCTTCTGCCCAGTCCAAGGTGGTACTTCCGGATTCCCATCATCATCCAGGGTTATCTCTGTATCCTTCTTCTCCTCATTCAAGTCTTCTTCCACTGGAAAATAATTCATTTGGCTACAGGTTTGAAAGAGACATTACAAACTCACCTGGGTCAGTCAAAAGATAATCAGTTAAAATCTGTTCTCCCTTCAGCACCCAATCCTTGCTGGGCTCAGATGCCCCTGAGAAAGCCTTCTTCCCATCTTGAGGTTGAGTCTCAAAACTAGGTGTCTTTATTAGCATGCCAGCCACTGATAGGTTTGGTGGAACTTACACTGCCATCTTGATCTGATTATCTTGTGCTTCATGAGCTGCAAACATCACTATGTGGGAGCCCATGGTTCTATGCACCATGTCAATGAACTCCCTAGCCATACCAGGGAAGTTTTTTCTCCGATAACTGGGTTACTCCAAGTCAGTAAAGGCCTTGAAACACAAGGAATACCTACGAATCATGAGTCTCCTTAGGTGCACCCAACTTATTCCATTTTTCCACAGCCCTCCCAGCCTCAGCTTTTTTGGAATCAGAGAGAGACTCCCACCACTGTTGGATAATTTTGTTCCTCTGGCCTATGGTCTTGGGGTCCTTGGTGTCCCTCCTCTCCCTATCATAAGTATCCATCTCATCCTTGAAGAGCCTCTGCCCCGAAGTAAAGGCTGTAAAGGGTTTCTTGTAATCCCCAGCCTTGGTAGGCCTTGCCTTCTCTTCCCTGGCATCCTCACCCTCATCACTATCTTCCTTCCTCTTTTCTGTGACCTCCAAGATGTACTTGATGATGTTCTCCTCATCATCTCTGTCTTCAGGGTCCAACTTGGGCAAAAATTCCCTTCTGATGGCCTAGAGAGACTTAAGGTATGTTGAACTTGTGCAAAAAAAATGTCATACCACTCTCGAATTCTTGGGCAATACCACAGATGAAGAAGGTGGATGCTGGAGAATCTTCGACTTCACTTCAGCCAAGATCTCTGACCTGAGACTAGAGTTCCCCCTAGCATCTTTGTACTGTCCTACATAGGAGGCCAGGAGATCAGAGTAAGCTTCAGACCAGTTAGCCATTGGAGAATTGGTTGAGTAGGAGGGAAATTGCAGTAGACTCTGGTTGGAGTTCGGTGGCAAGCTGAAAATTTTTGGCCCTTCCCTGTTTAGGAAGGATGTTGAAAAAATGCGGCTAACCTCCTTTAGGAAGACTACTATTTTGGTATTATTGTTTTGAGATGTTTGGCTTTTAGTTCCATTCAGATACTAAGTACTGTGAGCAGTTCCCCACTGAATGAATACAGCTGTGTTCTAAATACATTCCATTTGTTTACCTTGGAACATCAACCCTGCCTTTTTGGTGAAGTCACTCCACAGCTCTACCTGCTTTGAAGCATAAGCTTCTTTCCCTGGCTCTGTGGATTGCAGAGCCCAAGTCTCCCATATCTCCTTTTGACAAGGTTGTCCAGAGCATTTCATCCCTCACCAATGACACTTCTTCTCTCCATCTGTCCCTTCTTGCCCTTGCTTTGAGCCAATTGATACGATAAACTGGCAACATCTTATTGGCAAGATATATGGAGAAAATAATTAGTATTCACTCACATTCTTCCATCAACCCCCCACTGTCCCCATTCAGCAGATTCTGTTCCCCATCCAACATCCAGGACCAAGCCATTTTACTAACCCCCTGGCCAAACCTGTTTTCCTCTGTTACCTCCTTACTAACAGCAAGATCCTCTGGTTGGATTTCCTTGAACTTTTCTCCTATGTTATCATTGAGGTCCAATCTGAGAATGGCTTTCCTGGCCCTCTGATAACTTCTGACATGCTTGTTTATCCTGACCACCACTTTCTGGATTTCCTTCTTGGTTCTTGTACCCTCCCTAGTGGAATTTGCAGTCCTGAAATTCTGCCTGTACAGCATGGCCTTGCTGCCAAGGTCAGTCTGCAGTTGGTCAAGACAATCATTAGCCTGTCCAATCCTGAGTTCCATCTCCTCTTTCAGAAGATCATGAAGGCCAATCTCCATAAGCTTGGCTGCTCCAATGGATGAGGGCATCCATATACTCATCAGCTCAGAGGCCAGCTCCTGGACTTCCTCATCTGGAGCCTCCAAGACTGTATCATCATCTTCCCAGAACTTGCCATCCTCCTTCTCCTGGTCTTCTTGTGCACAGAATGCTGGATCATCCTGGGGAATGAAAGCACCATCTATCTCTAAGCCTTTTAAAAATGCATGACCAGTGCTGTGGAACTTTTCAATCCTGGAAGAAAGTCTCTGCCTCTTCTCAGAGGTTTTGACTTCCTGCCTAGCAGACATTGGACTGGGAAGCTGACGAAGCTCATATCTTAGCTGGTCCCTGCAGGTTGGGTCAGCAGACAAATCACTTTCAGGTCAACAATGGCCTCACTGTGAGTCCTCAATGCTAATTCCTTCTGCCAGCCAAGCCACAGAACCAAGGTTTGCTGAGGAGGACACTGGATTTTTTCCAAGTTTTAACTGTGCTTCATGAAATGTGGGGGCTACAAACAATCAGACAGATCCATTGTCCCATCTGAATAAGACTGACCTTTGTCCCCTCTCAACAAATAAATGTCCAGGGCTTCACCATGGTCTGCCTCTGCCTTAACAGCATCCAACTCCCACCGAGCTACTTTGTTTGGATCTAGAACAGCATTCAACTGCTCATAGGCCTGATTCATGTCCTCCAGACATTTGTTGGAGGTCTTGTATTTTTTCAACAAGGAGGGGACTGTGATGCAGGGTGTAAATTCACCAACCTCCAAGAAAAAAAAAAACTCACCTATTCCCACAAGTTTCTTCCAGTTGGAATCCCTCATATGATCATCATACACCTCTTGCCTGTGTGCCTGAGTCATAGACCTGGCAGTGGGGGAGATCTTATTGAATGGAGCCCACAATGTCTCCAAAATTTCTCCATCCAAGTGGCCTGCACCCTTGACAAAGTTGAGGCTGTACCTTGGAAAGCAGGAGAGCTTGTGTGCAGCCAAATGGAACTTCCCCACAGCAGGAATGATCTCCAATCCTGAGGGAAGAAATGGAGAAGAACTAGATTTGACCCGACTCCTGAAGTTGACACTCCACTGGCACCCTACATCATAAATGACAAGGGCTGTTGTGATGTTTTCAGAATGATAACTAAGGGCATTGCAAATGGAGTAGTCTGTGTTCATATACCCGGCCAAGGATGAGTGCCAATGGCATCATCTTCAGCCAACATGCTTGCTCACCTTTCCCCTTTTTGAAAGTCCACCACTGAATGTGGGACAAAGCAACCATGCCGAGCACATGCTGTGGCACCAATTCCAGTGGATCGAAGGTTGGGCTTGTTGATATTGGCAGCATTGATTGCCCTGTGATTGCTGCAAGTGGACCTCTATTGGTATGGTCAGCATGGGAGATGTCAAGACCTTAGGCCCCCCCACCTCCTTGTTATCCACAGACTGTTGAAGATGACTCTGATAGGGAATCTCTGAAACCATGTAGCCTTTTCCATCTGACAAAGATACATCCATCTCAGGTTTGTTCATTTTCATATGTTGTGCAGTGAAGTTGCCATCAATGACATATTGCCTTGTCACAGTATTGCTGAATGAGGTTAGAAATGGAAATTAAATCAATTACAGCCTCCCACCTGTCATACTGAGCCTTCCAATCAGGAGGTAAATTAATTCCTGGTTGGGGGAAGGCAGGACAGAAGAGGGCAAGTCCCCCTTCTCCTGGATCCAGTTCTGTATCATGACCAAACCCAAACCATTTCCTATGTTTCAGATCCCTCCACAGCCGAGAAACCCTCATCAGCTCCCTGTACCTATCCTAACAAGCCAAGAAAAAAGTATTAACCCAAGTCACCTAATAACATATGGATGGCAAATGGGACTCAACTGGTACCCTGTCAGGAAATGCATTATTGGTGAACCTCTTCAGCTTCTGATAGAAGCTCATAGCTGAAGTCTTGCACTCCAAAGCATCAATAAGAAAGTGATTGAGCACCTCAAAGGTGAAGGCAGTCTTAGGCTTAGATATGCTGGCTGGAAAAAGTCTTTCTCTGAGTAAAGAAAGGTGTAAATCAATGGGATCTGATCCAGGGCAGCTGCACCAAGAGACCTCATGAGTAAAAATACCCTCAGTGTGCACTATGGTCATTTGGGATCGGGAAGACCTCCTGGAAAAAGATTACCACAAGGGCTCGGGAAGTACAGGCTACTGACCTGTAATTTGGAGGTCCTTCCCCAGATACATAGCCAGACTCCTCTGGATTGGGATTCTCCTGGGCTTGGGGACATGGCCCCCCCCCCCATGGCCCACATGCCACAAGAAGCCAAGGTCCATCAAGGAGGTAGCCTGGTAGTGGGTACCATTCCACCTTTGGACCTTGTGAAAGGGCAGGTTTCTGTGAGCTTTGACAGCACAGGGACCACACCAGGCATGCACACCAGTGCAGGACATGCATCGGATACTCCCTTCTGCTTGACAGCATTGCTCACAAATTCCCCCCTTAGCCAGTTGCTCCCCTTCCAGAATAACATTGAGGTACTCTGTTCTCCAGGGCAACCACTCTCTGATAAAGTCATTTCTGACTCTGAAAACAAGTTTGAATGATTTCCCTTCTCAGTTCAGGACACCTACCTTTGTGAACCTTCTAGTTGGAGGGAAATCTTCTACATCATTCCAGTCTGAGTTAGGGAAGTCAGAGAAGTTGAGATTCTGGGATGATGCCGTAGTCCTTGGGGTTCTTGGAGTGGAAGGCTGGCTCCCAGATGGTTGGTACAGGTGCCTAGCATCAACTTCCTTGTATGTGAGCTTTCCTCTCCTGGTCTTGGTGGGCTGGAAAGTATATAAAGAACCTCTACTGGAGCTTTTGCCCAGGACTTTGGACTTTCTGCGTTGCATGCTCAAGGGAGTGATTTGAAACATGGGGAATCAGTGCTGAAGATGCATAATTTTTACTTGGAAACTCCGACTGACATCGGCTAAAGGCTCAGCTAGGTACCTACCCTAAGACGGTAAAAATCTACCTAGAAGATCCTTCTGTTGGGTGAAAGCTGGCCTGGCCACTCCATTCAAATTTGTTGTGGACAGCATCTTTCATGTAGTGAGCAAGTGCTATCCTTTCACCATTTTCCCATTTGGGGACAGAGTGGCAAAGAAGTTTACCAGCAAGGTAAATCATTGTGCCTGGTTGATAACCAAAAATGGAGCCGAGATCCCCAATATGAAATTGGGCATCATGAGTTCCCAGGCTCACTAGCAAGTCCAGCAGAGAGGGTGCAGAAACTTTGTCTAGGTGGGGAGGAGTCTCCTGGTTGACTATGACATCTGTGCTGACATAGATGGAAGCCATGGAGTGCCAGACAGGGGCCAGGTGACCACCCAGTTTTCCTTGGCTGCAATGGCATCCTTTCCAACCCTAGCCAGATCTGGCAGGACAAATCCCAAAATGGAGTTCCAGAACTCCTCTGCATAGGAAATGTCACGAAGCCATTCCTGTACAGCAGGGATTTTGAGATTGGAACTTTCATAGACCTTGTCCTGCAATCTCTTTGAGAGCATTAGCCTTGCAATCCCCACCAGACCATAAGGATAAAAATTACCACATGACCCTGCTGGAAAGTTGCAGGAGAGTTCATAAGCCTGCCATGACCAAACATGGCATCAGCCAATGGGTCCTCATTGCACTCAAGCCCTGGCAGATGCCTATGGCCAAACCTCTTGCTGGACTCATTTTTCCTCTTGGAGTGTTTCACAAGGCTGCCCTTTAAAGGGAGGTGAATCCTATTGAGATGTTCCTTCCAGTGAATCAATATAAGATATACATGGGGGAAGAGACTGCTTCACCACTCTTTGAGGAGGAATGATGCCTGGGAGATACCAAACCATCACTCTACCATGGACATCCAAAACAGTGGCAGGGTCAGAGATGTGCCCCCATTGGGGATATTGAAAATACTTGGTCTTTTCTGCAGCATGTGGCATGGGTTCGGCAAACCTATCAATGTCCCACTCAGTTACATCTTCCTTTGGACTTCAGACTTTGCACCTCAACTATTTTCAGACAGACAGACTCACAGGGGTTCAGGATTGCATGGGCAATGACAAGGGCTGCCAACTTGTTTTCAGCCAAGGAGATAGATGCGGAAGGAAGGTCTTCTTTGGACATATCCCTTCGGAGGTTGGTCAATTGGGACATAACTCTGAGTCTATCAAACTGGATGTAGCCAATACCAAGGAGTAAACAGTTCAAATTACCTTGGCTTCCTAAGGTCCCATTTTTGTAGTACCACAGATGCAGGGAGTCGGCATCCCCCAAGTACAGATGTCAAGATCCCATCTACCAAGGCAGCCAGGGCATCAGAAGAGGTTGAGGGGGCATTCATTTCACACTTGTTGGCTCAGGGACAGTGATGTAGTGGAGAGAGAAGCCTAGCCCTAATGTGAAGAATGACTGATATTGCCAGCAGTCATCCATCACATGAGAACCATCCTCAACATTAGGGAAGAAACCACTCAAGTGCCCGAAAAAAACTTTTTGAGTGCTAGTTTATGGCATTCCGATTTTTCGAATATCTCCGTCAATTCTAAAGATATCGACACCATTCCCACGCTCACAGGAAACTCTCAACCACGCCATCCTGCCTACCAAATTTGGTAATGATCCGCGCACTCCACGATTTTCTGCATCATTTCTACCAACGAACACCCATTTCGCCAATATTTATCGTAATGGCCACCTCCTCGACTGTCTCTTCGCTTGTGTCCTTTGCCAGGGAGAATAACTACGAGTACTTGCCAGGAATCCCCACTAGCTCTCACCCCGAAGCCTCCTGGTTCATCCCTCCCTTGTCCATGACCTCCCATCCTATCGCTTTGGGACAGCACATTCTTCTCGTCAGTCTGACGTCGAGGAAGACGTTCTTTGGTCGCCTCAAGTCTGTCGTCAGGCTTGAGAGGTCTTATGTGGTTGTTTCGGTCTCTCCAGTCGAAAAGGATTACAGATTTTTCCTTCCTGCCCCCTGCAACGTCTACCTCTCAATCTCGTCTTTCGTTCTCCCAAAATTGCGACAGCTCCAGTACCAATTACTATCATCTACACTATCTGATCGCATTCATGATGATTTTGAGGCACTTCTCCCTGCCCTCATTGGAGAAGATGGCCCCTCCTCCTCCTCATGCCCTCCAGAGCACTAGTTGCACCTGGTACAGGTCGCTTTGCAGAGAGGAGAGAGGGGGGAAAGTTGCGAAATCCTAAGCCCTGACTACCCTGGCGACCCCCAAAATTGGCCCCTGGCAGAAATCCCCACAGTTCTTCTTTTGGACGTGCAGCATATCGCCCCAATGAATCTGGATCTCAGATCTAGGAGTCAGAGTGACTCATTTGCAGTCATACCCCCTTATTCAGCAGTGACCAGTGCGCTTACTCATCCCCCTTTCTGTCGCATTATTCATCCGTTCCTTAATGACTCATTCTATTTCAAATGATTTGTGATATTCTTCGTCATGCTGACTGATTTTACTTACCAATTGCTTACTGTCCTTACTCAGCCTTGCTCGGCCTTACCAATCCTTTACCAATCCTCTTACCAATCACTTACAAACCCCTTACAAAGTGTTTCCCTCTATTTACTTCAGGCTGCACTATCTTTTGTATATAAGTACCAATACATCGCAGCAAGCAGGAAGCAAGTAGCCCCCCCTGCATAGGATACCGTCCCCTTTGTAGTGAGACTACTGCCCAATCATTATCGACGTTATCTGCCTTATTGTCATCGCTTTAAGGCCCTTCATTATCTTCTTTATCCTTGCAGTATCTGAGGCTCCATTAAGGGTCTATTTACTGTTATTCTTCATCATCTTACGTCGCTTCCAGGCTCGTAGCCTATATTACTTCGCTTTTCTGTTGTCCCTCTGCTCCCCTCTCATCAGGAGCACCTTCCCTTCTGCCCTAGTCGTCTAGGTGTGCAGAACCCCTCCCCTTTTGCTGTAACTGATCCCTCGAGCCAAAGTCCGCGGAGGTAAACCACCGACTCGGCATTTGTCTTTGTGTTGGGTTTTGTGGTGTTTTCGCCATAGATCCACACATCGACTCACAGTGCTTCATCTCTCCCAAGGCATGGCCTTGTCCGACACAGGTATCATGCCTGCTATCGTTACCTTGGCTGATGAGACCGCACATCTCATCAAACGTACCCCCTACAACAAGCTACGTCGTCGTATCAGCCATCTCAAGCGTGATCTCAAGGACACCTCCTATGACCTCTGTCGTGCCCTCTGGAAGATCGATGTTCTTCAACGTGAACCTACCCCCACCATCCCCACTCCCACTACGGTTGAGCAAGCTGCACGTGACTTTGAATGCGCTCGTGTCGCCTGCTTGGGGGGGTGTATCTCTTTAAACACGGAGGCTAGTTCCTCCAGGCTGCTGCCCCCACCGGCACCACAGCCTTCTTCTTCTTTGAGGGGGAGGGTACAGGCTAAACCTGCATTGCAGGTTGAACCTGTAGTGTCGAGAAAGGGCAAGGAGAAGTAGCTCGAGGACTATACCCATCAGGCAGTGCCTGATAACGAATTCACCACCATGAAGGAAGATACCTCCAACAATCTTATGATGACGACATTCCTATGGTCATCGATACTGCCTCTCAGGGAACACTCTTCCCTGAATTTACGGGAGAAGAGAACCCATACAGAGTATGGGTCCTTGGGGAAGGCAGAGATGGCGTGAGGTCGATCCTCTTTGTGAGGATCAACGACAACCTCTATGCCTATAGTGATGAGAGGCTTGGCACCGCCCTCACCAACATTCATCAGGGGACCCCTCCGCCTGTTCCCCTCAGATGAGGAAACCTCGTCGCATCAGTTACCAGATGGGACAGGGGGATAACGGGTCCCATTAGACTCGTTAACACCGCAGAGGAAATCCGCAAGCTGTACACCGAAGCGTACAAAGAACCTGAGGAGAATGCTCCTTGTGTCCGTAGGGCGCAGGAGCTGATCACCTACATTAACCTGTTTGGGCCTCCCAGAAAGCGTTGTAGGCGCGGCGAAGCCCCAACTATGAGAAATGAAGTATTTCGAGGGTTCGAGGGTGCATGGAGTTTCGAGCAAGTGGATGAGGGTTCGAAGAGGTGTAGGGAAGGCTCGGGAGGGGTTCGACGGGTCATAGGAAGGTGCTCGAGAGCGGAGATGGGAGGATTAGAGGGTTCGAGGGGAGTCTCAAGGAGACAAGGAGTCGAGAGGGACTTAGATGCGAGAGGGGAAGTGGCGGGAGATGCCGGGCACTGACTAAGCCCGCGCCGTGCATAAGACGCATGTAGAACACGATGGAAAAACAATTCATCCACCATCGTTGAGCTGTTCAGTAGGCCGGATTCGAAGTCTCGAAGTGCTCTATGCTCTACTCTACCTACTGTTGAGACTCGAGAGGTATACTTCTAAGTTTTCTGTGCTAGGTTTCGAGGAGCCCCTTTGGGACAAAACTTCATATTCGCATATACCTTGTCTGTGCCCTAGATTCTGGGCTACCCTACTTTCAGACTCTTCAGCGTGCCAGAGAGAGGCACTACGAGAGGAAAGGGCAAGGAGGGAGGAAGAAGCCCTCGCATCACAACCTGCTGGTGGACAGCCGGCATTACAACAGCAGATAGAGGGTCAACCCGCTGCTCCTTTGCCAGAGATGGGTCAGAGACCCATCGTGCCTCTCCACGACTGCCTGATGGTCGAAAACCCTGGGGTTCCCCAAGCCCCTGCTCATCAAGAACGACCCCCTCCAAGGGGTTGGGCATTTAATCCTAGAGGAGCAGGTCGAACCTCCAGAAAGAAGGGAAAAGGGGGGATCCCTGAACTACCACAAGAGGCACCAAGCCTCGAAGCCCCAGTCGCTGACTGGGTTAAATTTATCCACACATACCAGATTGGGTACAACGGTTCAGACGAGAGCTCCGAGCTCTCGAGAATGTTCCCTGGGGCGCTAGGTGTCAGTGAGCGCCCCGACGATGACGAGTGGGAAATCAGTCCTCCCACAGCACAATTAGTACGAGGGTTCCTCCTCTATGAACGACTGGCTCCAGTCCCCAGAGGGAGCTACGACTGGATGGTCTGGTTCTGGGAGCTAGTCCGTCTCCTCACAGCGAAGGGTCGCTACAGAGCCCTTCTGGATTGTGCTGAGGTGGCCCCTCGAGATGGTACTCGTGTCCCCTGGGAAGGGGAGTTCACTCATTCAGCCGGTATGGCTGATATCGCTGCATACCCCATGGCTAATGGCATCACTCCTCACGATGCCGACAACGCCCTCGTTTGGGCCAGGAGAGTGGGTAATGAGTATGTTACCCGTGCTGTCAATAATGGGGGAGAACGAGACCCCAACGTGCGAGCCGCGCTCGATCTTCTGAGGGCGGCAATCAACGACCCTCCAGTAATGAAGGAGAACCGCTCGAAGGAGTGGGTCGAGCGCCAGGCTAGGACCCTCGGGATTGCTACCGAGCACATTGCGGCCTATGAGGCTTGCACAATCAGTGACGCAGAGCTCCCTATCATTAGAACCATGTCTGCATCTGCTTCCTTTTCTGCTTTGTCGGCAAGTCAGCCGTGCACCTCTTTCGCACGGAAGTGCATATGGGGATGGATCACCCGAAGCGTTCCAGATAGAAGAGCGTGGATTGCAGCCATGTCTTCCAGCCATCTACGTGGTCCTGCCAGACCCCGCCGCACCTTCAAAAGGCTCGATACTTCTGGGTGGTGTTTGGGCGGCTGAGAATGGCTTGCTAAGTCAGTAAGAAGCTATGAAAATAATTTCCCTACCCCGCGACCTTGCTGAAACCATGCTGGTGACATATCGATTGCCCCTTTCAGATCCACATCCCCATGGAAGTAGGTGACATCATTGCGCCAGCTGCGGGATCTAGAGGGCTTCCTACTATCATCCAACTGTTGTCTCAGATGTGCAACAGAATTCCAAACGGCATCCTGTGACTGAAGCTATTGTCAAATTTCGACTCCACGAAAGCAGCATACCTGGTTTGTATGGCTGATCGCGCCTGGCAGGTACCACACCAGTATGCGACCCTCTACATCCACAATGATAGCTGGGGATGCTATTTCCCAAAATGCGAGTGAAGCGTCTATTCCCCCGGCAGGGTCACCGTGGGGATTGGCTATCGTCACTTAATGGACAGGTGTCATTAGGGTGGTAGCAGATATTTTTTCACTTACCTATGTTGTTATATGCTGCTACTACTACCGAGATAATATGATCCGCTTCACACACCATTGGGAATGGAATTGATACGTGCGGGAGGGCGTGTGGCCCTTGGCATGTTTCTTCCAGAGTGTGGCCCTTGGCATGTTTCTTCCAGAAAGCACTTTCACATGTAGTCTGCCATCATTTCATTTAGTCCTGTCTGCTCCTTCTGGGGTGCTTCTGAGAGTTTGCTGAGAGCGTCCATGGTATGAAAATTATGGGAATTGATGTTCCCGTGGTGAAAACTTCGCAAGGCCGCTATGCGTGGGACAACTTCCATTGCACTATATGCATACTTTTGGCATGCCACGCACGCTGATGGCTTTCATGGCCCATACAGAGCCTTCTGGATTGCCCTCATCCTCATATTACAGCAGTTACATCTTCTTTTTGGCTCTGCCGATTATTCATGTACTTTGCTCAGCCCCATTCCCATGCCTGAGTACCGTGCCATGCTAATTGGTACTTGGCTGTGTCCATCCGAGTGCCGTTCCACTCCTTGTTGTGCTCATAGCAGGCCCGTTCGAATGTCATGCCCGGCTAATCAGTACCTGGCCATGCCCGCCCGAATGCCATGCCATGCTAAGTGGTACTTGGCCGTGCCCGCCCAAGTGCCTCGGGGGTGTGGCCCGGTGGGCTTAGTGGGTATGGGTAACCATGATATGTATCTAATTATTGGAACCCATCCTGCTATTTATTTCCCATGGAAAATGCAAACCGGGTATGGAAGCATACCGCGGAAGTGCGGCCTGCATGGAAGAGCTGCCTCAGGTGGTTCGACATGGCAGACTTATTGGTAACTATAATATGTATGACATTACCGCATGTCATTCTGCAATATATTTCCGATGGACAATGGATACCGCATGGACTTGGTATGGAAGCATACTGGCAGCTGTGCGGCTTGTGCGGAAGAGCTGCCTCGGGTAGTTCGGCTCGAAAGGTGTATTGCTTATTGGTAACTATAATATGTATGACACTACTGTATGTCATTCCACAATGTATTTCCCATGGAAAATGGATACTGCACAAGGCCCATCCATATGATGTGTTGCCAGGTATGGCATGTCACTGGGGTTCTTCCATGAGTTGAATCTTAGCCTAGTTTATATCCACTGGGCCGTTCATTTGTTGTGATGCCAGTTTGGCATGTCACCTGGGCCCTTCCATGTCACCCACGGAAAGTGGCACGGGCCCTTCCACATGTTACATCACAGTCTACTGTACTAAAGAAGGGCCTGTCCATATGTTGTGATGCCATGTATGCCATGTCACCTGGGCCCTTCCATGTCACCCGCTGAAGAGAATAGTGAGAGAGGGTGTGGGGAGAGGTCCAAGGAGTCTCCCGTTGGGAATGAGGGGGTCAGTTCGACCCAGGGGGCTTGGAGTTGCCTGGCAGGTGGTCAGAGGGTGGTGGAAAGACAAGAAACACGCCCTAGAGGTTCCAATCGGCCGAGATAACGTCTAATGAGAGTCTGATAGAGGAGAAATGAAAATCCGAGGCTTCCAGCCTTCGAATTCTGTCCTATTTCATCTGGGATCAAGTCTCTTATTACAGTAGACTTTCTCATATTGTATGACGGTTGCATAGCCCATTTTCCCATACATTATGACAATGATACAGTAGTGAATGTGTGACACATGTGACTAAGCTACACGTGATGCGTTATGCGTGACATGTTCCTTCCACTGTAGGAAGGCATCGAGTGTTGTTTGCGTAGTTGCTGCCATCCAACGATGCAGTGAACCCCACAGTTGATGAAGTAGGTGGACCAAGTCCGTTTGCCTTGCCTTCAGTTTTCAATGAAGGGTAGCCTGTGTGAATATCAAGGCACCCTCTGGTCGTGTGTGGAAATATTCAACAACATGATCTTATGACAACTCAGGATGCTTGTCCATGTATGCAAAGACAATGAGCCAGTCATTCAAGTCAAGATGAGTCCGTGAGTGAGTCTTTTTTGGGATTGCTGAGGTTGCCACAGTGCTCTTCTGACTCCCAGGTGGTTTGGGCTTCTAGTAGATGGTGCAGGCTTGGGTCGAGGCTTATGGACTGAGAGGGCAGCAGGCATAATGGGTGCCAAACAGTGACCTGGAGGTACACTCAAATTTATTTCGTAGCAAGTTTCATGTCGGGGTAGTCCGAAATTCCACTCTATCACCCATTCTGTCCCTGCCAAACTCTCATGTCGTATTGTATAATGCTCCATGGGAGTCATACATTATTCAATATGGCAATTTTTGTATAATTCCCTGCATACCACTGTGGTCATAGCCAATTTTTCATACAGTATCAGATTTATATGATAACACATCATGCAATATGAAAAAGTCTACTGTATTATTCTAAGTATGTACAAAGACTCTAAGTGCGAGTCTGGCTTACATAAGCCAAAACTCGCACAAATAATAAGTAAAAAGTAATGTAAAGATAAAAAAAAAAACCAAAACTGTAAGTAGGAACAAGGAAATATACCTATTATCCTAGTAGGGAGGATTCCCTCCCTACACCACGGTAAGCTGCATGGGCCCTTCCATGTCACCCACGGAAAGCGGCACAGGCCCTTCCACATGTTACATCACAGTCTACTGTACTAAAGAAGGGCCCATCCATATGTTGTGATGCCATATATGCCATGTCACCTGCGGTAAGCCACATGGGCCCTCCCGCATGATTGCAGCATGCTGGAAGGGCCCGTCCATGGTCAGTTGCATCAGCTTACACATACAAGGTGGGCCCACCCTTTTGTTACGGTCTCTGCAACATACTGTCATGTGGGGCCTACTCATGAGTTGTGGTCACTCCTGGCCCTCAGGCCTGCTTATGAGTCTCGGCTTATTTGATTTGGCAGGCCCACCACAGGCTCTACATAAGCCTTGGCATTTTGGCATGCAGGCTGGCCATGTGTTGTGACTAATTTGACTACATGGGGTCCCTGTAGATGCTACGACGTCGATTGCGACAGGCACTGCAAGCATTTCACAATGTTTCTTCAGAAATCATGCTGAAAAAATGGAGGGAAGAGATACTCTTTTATTTAGCATGTTTGGGAAGGGAAAATGCAAAAATAATATTTTATTTTTGTCCATAAAACATGGGGTGATGGTAATGCCCATTAGCTTCTACTCTAATTGGTATTAGCATCAATTCATGTTCTCTGGAAGAACATAAAATATTATTTTTGCATTTTTTCTTTCCAAGCACCAAAAATAAAAGAGTATCTCTTCCCTCCATTTTTTTAGTATGTTTTCTGAAGAAAAACTGTGAAATGCTTGCTGTGAGGTGTGGCCATCGAATCTGCTATCGCTGGCTGTAGTACTTGAATATGCAACCAGGCCAATGAATAAACTAGGAATGGCAGCTCCGGAAAGGACAATGGCAAGCGCTGTAGATGTCACACCGAGGAGCAGCATGGGTGCCCAGATCATCCATTGTTTAGCCGCAAAGGACACAGAATGACCCATTTTGATATGGAGGAGTGTCAGTCTGGACACTACCATAAGACAGCTCTGTCTGCATCTGCAGTGTCTTGAACACCTGGAAAAGGTATGATCAACGTCGGCCTGTTCGCAGTTGAAAGCTAGACTGTACCAAGGATGCCAATTCTCTGGATGAAATTATCCATGAGGTCCAAGCTATTCTTCCTGGTTTGTATCAGGAATGCGATCAACTTGTGGAAGAACTGGAGCAGGAGACAGCAGAGATTACAGAGTTGGAAGCCTGTGATCAAGATTATCCGAAGGAGCTCAAGGCGAGCATAGCTGAACAGGGGTGAGTATGCCATTTATGTTTGTGGCTTATGGAATGGCAGCGTTGATATGTCATAGTATGGAACTTGACAACTATTGTTAGGAAGTCGAGGAAGCAAGGCGAAGCTCGGTCACATCGAAGAGAAGCTCAAGGAGGTTCAAACGGAGAAAAATGAAGTTTCTGTGTCTATTGGGAAGACCGAGCAGCTGATCATCATGCAAAAGAACAGTATGCACACAGAAGTTTTCTGACTCAAGGGTAATTTCTGTTGAGCACATTTTATGAGTGTTACCAGCTGAACGCTGATCAATCAACAGGTGAACTGGAGATGCTGCAGACCTTGCACATAGCGCAGGTAACCAAAGTTGACACCGAGCGTTTTGAATTTGTCTATGGTTCGAGTTACGTCGTGTGTACGTGCTGTGTTGAACGTCGGCCCATGATTGGAAATGTTCAAATCCGGAAACTCCTGCAAGCACATGGAGAAGAAGTATTCCCCCCATTCTGTAACCTTGCCTTGTGGACAGCAAGAAAACTCGTCAACCGACCGGAGGTGAGCGATAGCCTTCGCAAGGTATGCCATCTGCTCTATGTAGTCTGACCCCGCATGATATCATCTACCCCCACCCTCAGGTCATCGAGTTTGTCGGTATGTATCGGTCCTCTTGTTTGCGATTGCAATTGCAACTCAGATTGCTAGCCATCGAGCTCCCTTTCACATTCAAAGAGAACCCGTCAGGTTTTGCGGCCGATGTTGCCCTCTTATATCCGAGTGTGAAGGCCAAGATACAGTCAACGAAGCATGATGCTAGGGTCGTATATGGGCCCATCGAGTGAGTGCTGTTTTTCCGCAAACCGATGTATCCACCTCACCTTTGACTCAGGCGAGATGCTATTCTTCAGGCCGTAGGTTGCCTGTTGAAAGATGTGACCCCCACCAATAATCATGCGTGTCTACTGCATGCATGTATCCAGGGTAGCATATGCTGCAGTCGCCTGTAGGCTTTACAGTAGTGGGTCAAACTTTATGTAGTTTTACTCAGCTTATAGATACTTCGAGGATCGCAAACACATCGTCCTAGCCATACTGCTGTTTCTCGTACTAGACCATGATGGCATCCCTGTTGTACTCGATCGTCTCGAGCTATTGCAAGTTCGAAATAATGGGAAGACATTGAGGCTCCCCAAATATGAAACAGCAGAACAAGGACATCTCACGACAGGATTTCAACCTAGCCGGGGCAATCTCCCCTAAGATAGCTGAAATTACAATTACTTACTTGGCACAACACGCACACACATCTCCAACGACCTCCAGCAAATCACCCATCCCATCTTCCAACATCAGATTCTGAGCTTGGTGCAGGCCAACCTGACGTCGCCATTATGCTGCCACGTGGTGATGTCCTGGCATATGATCTGGCCTTGGGAGTCCTTGCGCAGACCAGTTGCTTTTCACTGCACTCTGTGCATGTCACGTCCCCGACACCTTATGCCTCCTCCCCCCCTCGCCCTTTCCCACACCCATCCAGTCAACCATCTCTCTAAGTGCTACCCTAGATCAGCTGCTTAATTCACTCTCGCCATTCCACTTATCCTCTCCCCTCCCCTTCGGCCCCCACCAATGCTCTCTCCTCTCGTCCTCCGCATTCCGATCAACGCCGATCCCGCCCTGTTCTCTAAAGAGCTCGAGTACCTCTACACATGTGCAGGTCTGGGTGAGCCGTTCGGATTCTTGTTTGACACCTCCGAATATCGTGACTTCCTTGCCAACAAAGACAATTGCATCAACAAGCTTCGCAAAGATCTGGTGCACATGTTGAGACCTCGTCTCTACTCAGATGTGCTCATCTCACTCACTTGACTCATAGTGTTGCCGACTCAAGTCAGAACCGAGTACCTGGCTCAGCTGAGCTGTGGCGTGGCAAGCTGTAACATATTAGGTTGACTTAACCGGCTTGGCTAGTCGCAGCTTCTGACGCAAAGTCAGCTAGCTGACATGTATGATGTAACACATACAGCAGGTGTGATCTTTGTTGTGTAGTCTGAATTCGACTCTGGCTTGTTGCAAATACAATTGCACAGACATGGTACCAGGAGGGAATATAAAGTATGTAGAATCAAAACAATAGAGGGACATCCTCAGTCTCATCCCCCTCGTCTCCTGCAATGGCACCAATGATAATATCAACTGCCTGGGCTAGGGAGTCTTCAGAGGCGTTCTTGTCCACAACTGCTGCCAGAAGATCATCCTCATCCTCGTCAACTAGCATATCCTTCTGAGATACTGCCCATCCTTTTGAGAAATCAAGACGTTCTTTCTTCAGGAAAAACTTGAGCATTTGCAGCGCCTCCATAAGAATTGGCCTGATGCGGTTCTGGCGCTTGGTTGTAGTTTCAGAGCTGGAGGAGAAGACATGTTCACATGGGACAGACGAGGCCTGGATTGGGAGATAGTCCATTGCGATGTGGAAAATGGTGGGGTACGTCGTGTGAGATAGCTAACAGACCTTTAGTCTATAGCTTGTCTTAGAAAATGTGGACTTACCTGCCAAAAGGAAAGAGGATCGGTTCCTGGGGGACTGATGCTTGCAGTAACATAAGCACTGAACTCTTGATCAATGGTCTGTGGACCAGAGTTGTTTGCATGCCGAGTGTCCACTGGCGCCACCCCATAGTAGTGTGAGGCCAGCTTTGGCTTCTGCGCAGTATGTAACGGCCCGTACTTTTTCACTACTAGTTGTAGCATACTCTAGCATAGTTTTCCTTATTTATCTACTCTCTGGTTAGGGTTACTTAGACGTGCTCATAGATGCTTTACTTAGTCAGCTGATTCGTCAGCGTAGCCGCATTGACTCAGCATGGAGCACTGCAGCCAATAGCATTTATCTCTCTTTGTTTGGCTTGTTCTACGAGGTTCCACGGTACAAACACTCTAGTTAGTATAAATACCATCTCTCTTGTCGTAGTCACGCCAATCAAGTTCATTTGTGCTCTTGCACATTAACTCAGTTCCTTACCCTCAGCTCTATATCAGTCAGGGAGTGACCGAGTATAGTCTTCGGATTATAAGCGTTACACAGTACCTTCCAGGGTGCCACTAGCCCTGTACTCAGTCATCTGTGGAAGTGATCAGAGTTGTGATAGGATAATTATGATAGCTCACATACCAAATCTTTGATCACCTGTTTTGCCTCTGTGGCATTCACTAATGACCAGTGTTCATTGATCCAGGTCATACGGATAGTTGGATCCACAACTGTAGAGGTACAAAGAGTCAGTTGTGCTAATGGTGGTGGGCCATGAGTCAGACTTACACATGGCAACGACGTATGCCTTTGTCTTGCCCATCCTTTTATAATAGGTGTCCGCAATGGCTAGGCCTGGTTTGATATATGCTGCACAATGGGGAATGGCGTCGCTCAATCTCTTCCACCCCTTGATGAATGTTTCAAATGCAGGGACAGCACCACCTAGCTTTGGGGTGCTCTCACCTGACATGCTCTGCTGGGCAGCATGTGGAATCTGAAGTTTGTGTTAGTCAATACCCTGAGTTCACAGCACTAGAACATGTACTGCCAGCACAACCTCCACATCTTGTAAGACTTGCCAATCCATGTCATTCATCTTGTAGTCTACTAGCTCTCTGTTTGCTGGCAACTGGAAGTAGCAGTCGAGAGCCTGGAAATTGTGTCAGCATGTAAGAGGATGATCACCAGATGGTATTTGTGTTGGCTCACTCACCTGGTCAAGGATTCGTAGCCTATGATCATA